>JAUPTC010000247.1:0-68240 GCA_030762895.1 Sophora flavescens | reverse complement strand
TATGGAAAGTGTGAAGAACAACTTTCCAGATTACGCCTCATGAGTGATCTCTTGCACTTCAGCGAATCTGCAGTAAGTTTTTGATTTGCGTGATTTCTTCGAGGATCTTTTGCAATGTGGGCAAAGCCTGAAAGGGACGTGCGATTTAGGTGTGCAATCGTAGAAGAGCTTTCCGTGGAAGCGCCCACCTTTACCTTGATCAGGAGCTCCTCTCTCTTCCCTCACCCTTATTTCGTATTTGTGTTCTTTCTCATTGAGGACAATGTATGCTTTAAGTGTGGGGGAGTGGAACCAAGTGCTTTTGTTTTGTTTTTGTTTTTGATTGTCTTTCTTGAATAATTTGAGAAGATCAGGGATTTTGTGTATGAATGTTGTGTCCAGCAAGCTTGTTGGGATTTTAATCAAATTTAGCATAGATTGATTGATGAATTATATTGACCATCGATGATTTCCCCTAGGTTCCCAAAATATAAAAGTTGATCCCCGTGAAAATTGAAAATTGAACTTTGAAAACTTTTATTGTGATTGACTTGATTTCCGACAAGTTTGGGGTGAAGGGCAGAGCACACACTAGGGATTGTATCTCTCGGTCAAACAATTTGCAAAATGTCTAGGTGAGTTTGAGCCTCCAACTTTAGTTTTTGATTACGTGGATCACTTTTAAGTTTCAACTTTCCCGAATTTGCTCGAATCTCTTCGTGGTTTGATGTCTATGTAAGTTGCATCAAAATGATTTAGGCAATTTTTTTGAATAGTTTACTTGGCTCTGAAAAGAACCATCCCGATGCATGTTCCCTAGTAGCCAAGTTGAGCCTAATTGGCCTATTGTTTCTTGATGACCCAATATTATAAGTCAAAATACGGAGGAAAAAACCTGTTAACTCAATCTTTGGGTTAGAGAGACATGGAAACCTTAGCAAGAGAAGCGTTGTAAGAAACTAAGTTTGGGGGTGGCTACAAGGTTTGATATGCCATTATGGGTTGAGAAAAAGGAAAAAAAAAAGGCTGGAAACCCAAGGCAAAAAGAAAATAAAAATAAAATTGCCAAAAGAAAAGGGCAAAACAAAAAGCTAGCAAGGAAAATGCTGTAGTCACCCGAGGAAAATGGAAAAAGAATTTGAGTGGAAGATGTGTCAAAATTCTCATGCTCTCTTAGTTCCTGGGGACTTAAGCCTAGTATCCTTGAATATCCTACCCTTAGTCAGGCCCCATTACAACCTTTAAAAGACCTTCTGATGTTGCATGAATGTTTTTGTGGGGAACTATTTTTGAGATGAAAATCAAATTCATGGGAAGTGCTCTTGATATGTGAAATTGAGTGAAAAGTTGATAGCCTAGACGAATTTGGAGCGAATGAGTGAAATTTTACATACCCTTGTGAGGAAGGCAATTGTTTGAAATTGGTGATATCCCTTTGTGTGTGACTTTGATCCTCAACTTAGATTAATGATTGCATGAATGATGAAGTTCTCAATTGTTTAAAGTAAATGAATGTGGGGATTACATTGACGCAAGGGGGAATTCATTGAAGGAAAAACTGTTTTGTTAAGATTGCATGAAATTTGTGCGAAATTGATTAAACTTTTAAGCTTGCCAAGTCTTGAGTCTTTTTGAGTTTTTTGCTTGCTGGGACAAGCAAGGTTTGTTTGGGTGTTTGATAGCCTCTGGCTTATCTAGTTTTATAACTAGTAAGACTGTGGTTTATGTGCTAATTATTCGAGTTCAATCTCTTTCGCCCAAATTTGGCCTTGTTTTGTTCCTAAGTTAGACTTGGACTCGTTCTAGGCATTTTTTGTAGTTTTTAGTTTATTTTGAATAGAATTATGCTTTCGTTTTCTTTTGTTGTTTCAGGGTAAAAGTGAAGCTCTAGAGTCAAGGAAAATGAAGAAAACAGTAGAATTGCCATTCCGGAGACACTCGCCGGCGATAGGCTGCTCGCATTGCGAGCCTGAAGACCACTAGCAACAACAGTAATCCCTTCTCGTCTCGCTTCGTGAGGCTGCTTCGCCTGCGAATCATGAAGACACGGAGGACCGAGTACCATCACGCCTGGCAGTGATGAAGGTCACTCCGTGACAGACTGGAAATTGAAGTCTCGCCTTGTGAAACATCCTCTCGCCTCGCGAGTCCAATTTGAAAGCACGCCATTTTTAATATTCGTCTCGCGAGGCACGCTTCCTACGCGAGCGTGCGTAGATTCTGAATCCTATATATTGCTGTTTTAGGGCAGAATTGAGGAGCTTTTGATTCTCCACTGTTTTGTAGCGTTTTGGGCCTAAAGTCTTGTACTGGAGCTGCGTATCCTTATTTTATTTTCTTATTTTACAATGGTGATTATGGCCGATTTTTTGTGCGTTGTCACGGGCATGAGAACTAATCCCTGCCTAAGGGAACAATGAAACCACCCATGTGTAGAATTACGATGTGATGTATGTTTCTCTCCCCTTTTCTCAATAGTGTTTTCCAATTCTAAATTTGTTGTGTTCATCATATGCTTGTTTGATTGATTTGTTAAACGTGTTGAGGCTTAGGAGGCAATTCGCGTTTTAGAACTTGAATTGGGATCATTGATCGACTATTGCACGAGTTGAATAGGAGATCGGTGCAAACCTTATAGGAACCAGATTTAATAGAGTTTGATGATTGGGTTATGAGACCTAGTAAGTAATTAATTCAATCGCTTCGAATGCGTCTATTGAGCACGACAAAGGTGGATTTAGGAGAATTTGGGGGTCTGGTTGACATTGTAATTGAACCTAGGAAGGAAAACATCATCACTTGGGTACTGTGCATGATTGGGTAGGTGGATTTGTGACCTTAGATATTTAATTTCTGATTTTAATACCATACCTTTATTTGATTTGTTAATTTGACTGCGATCCTATTTTCTCTCCAATCTCAACCACACTCTGTTACTTGACCAAACGTATCGAACTTCGCAAATTAGTCGGATTGGTAGCCCAATCCTTGTGTTAGAAAGCCCTCCTGTAATTACTTCACCAGTGTTTATTTTATTACTTGCTGACGACCTGGTACACTTGCTGATGACTCAACAATACTCCATGTTCATAGGGATGAAATGAGCAGACTTAGTCAATCTATCCTCAACAACCGATATAGCCTCAAAACCAGCCGGAGTCCGCACACAAAATCCATGGAGATATTATCCCATTTCCATTCTGGGACACTCAAGTTGCAACTACCTGAAGACTTTTGGTGCTCTATCTTAGCTTCTCGACAAGCTAGGAACGCATAGATGAACTCACCCACATTCCTTTTCATCCTAGGCCACCAAAACATCCTCTTAGGTCTGATACATTTTGGTGGCACCGGTGTACACTCAACCCACTCCTATGTCCTTCTTCAAGGATCAACTTCCTAAGCTAAAGAACATCCGGCATAACACTTTATCTTTAAACCTCAAGACACCATCACCGCCATCCTTAAAACTAAGGTCTCTACCCCGAGCAAGCAACTCTCGCCCAAGGGAAACTTATCTAACTTCCGACCCTCTCTAACTGATCCATCAAGGCTGGTGGTAACCTTCAAGGTACCGGGCCTAATACTCTTAGGGGTAAACTCACAATCTAGACTAAGGTCTCTAAACTCCTCAATCGATCCATCTCCCTAACCATCAAAGTGGGAGATATGCAAGGTTTTTTACTCACTCGGCCATCACATTGGCCTTTCCTGGATGATAGGTTATCTCGAAGTCATAATCCTTTAATAACTCCATCCACCTACGCTGCCTCATATTCAACTCCTTCTGATCAAAGAGATACCTCAAACTCTTGTGATCACTAAAGACCTCAAACCTCGCTCCATAAAGGTAATGCCTCCTGAGATCTTTAGGGAAAATACCACCGCTCCTAGCTCTAGGTCATGGATTGGGTAGTTCTTCTTATGGGTTTTCAACTCCCTAGAAGCATAAGCAACTACTTTACCATTCTGCATCAACACACCACCTAACCCTTGCTTAGAAACATCGCAGTAAACTGCGAATGGTTCACTAGGATATGGCAAAACTAACACGTGCCGATGTCAACCTATCCTTATTTGGAAACTCTCTTCACACTTGGGTCCCACATAAACAACTGTCCTTTTTGTGAGACGGGTTAAGGGTAAAGCTATCTTAGAGAAGCCTTTATGAACGCCTATAGCACCCGGCTAACACCAAGAACCGAGGCAAGAAGGTACGGTTTGTGATAATCTAGAGAGGGAGTATGTAATTATATATTTATATATTATGATGAATGACAAACGCTAATCAAAAGCAAAAGAATTTTTCTTATAGCATGCAGATATAGCTCACACAAAATTTAAATTATTATGATGTACGTACCCAAGAATGCAACTATCAAGATCGAAGAACTCAATGAGTAAATTATTAGGTCTTAGATATTTTGTAAGAGATTGATCCGATTGGGTTACGTGGACACCATCTATCCCGCATGTATTTATAAAGCAACAACATAGAAGGAATAAAATAAAAACATGCATATCATTTATTATAAAAAGAAAAACCAATGGGTAGAGAGTACCACATTATAACGAAACATAAACAACACGGGAAATAAAAAATCATAACATGAAAAAACATAACCCAACCCCGATGTCACATTACTGAGCTGGTATAACCAAAATCTGGAAAACATCACGGATAACAACATAACTATGGATAAATACTAACTACAGTAGCGGCTCCTTAGAGTCAATCCTCAACAAGCTACTCACTACTCCCTCGTGATAACATAACGGTACATGCAAGGCAACAACAAAGATGGGGAGTAAGAACCATATAAATAAACATAACGCAACATGATAGTTGGCAAGATGATCATACAACAAAGCAAACATAACATGCATTATCATATCATACATCACAAAGCACATCACATATAACATCCAAGTGATGCAAATGACTCACTACTCCAGAATGCATGTGGATCCATCTATACTGGGAATACGACTTTGGAGTTACATATCCACATTGGCCATTAGCACCAACGCGTAGTTCACCAAACCATGGGTGAACCCCTTGGTTAGTTGACGCACCTTACTCTCGGATGCGCCACCACGGGTGTGCACCATTTGTAACACCCCATTTTGCCTGCTTTCGTAATATCGGTAATAAATATATAAATATATATTTTTATTCGAGACATAGAAAAATGATTTTGGATAAACCAAGGTCATTTCCTTGTTATACTTATTTTCATAAAGTTACGGGAAGTTTTTGGTTGAAAACTTCGACGGCGGCTTGGTCTGTAGTTTTTATGTTTTCATCGACAAGAAAAGTTTACGCTTTCGAAGACTTAATTTTAATTCGTGAGCGAGATGAAAAATGTTTTTATCGTATTTACTACGATCTTGGAAGTTTTGAAAATTTTGGTAAAAAATTAAAATATTATATTTGTTGCGGGCGTATACGTCGATATTTTCTCTAGGAAAAGCTTTGCGCCGGATGAAACCGGAGTCGGCAACGGAGCCGAGATGATGGATTTGACCGACTTGACGAGCATTTATGACAAGCTTATCCATGTCATATGGCCATAATGGCGCATTTATGGCAAAGGGAATTTTGCTATGAAATGACCATTTTATCCTTGTCTTTTTATGACAATTACAAGCCAATGCCATTAAGAACTTTGACCAAATCAACCCAAAACTCACGGCTCCTTCCTCCATTCCAAGCACTTGGACATCACTTTTCCTAAGCCATAAATGAGCATTTACATGAGGTGGATGAGTTATAAGGCAAAGTCATTCTCTCATCAATCACCCGAAACTTCCATGAAATTATGACCAATTTCTACTCTGAATCTCGTAAAACTTTCAACATGAAAGTTGTTCATATTTCTCTTGTTTCCAACGACATAAAGATCATCTAAAACGGACAAGTATGTTGAGAGATATGCCCAAATTACTAAAACTGTTCTAAATCCTCATCATGATTCATCTTTCTCTCTAAGTTTCTCAAGAACACCATGAGAAATTTGTGAAGAGCATCATCAAGATCATCCTTTTATTTGATCATCAAGAGGTAGTCTCTCTTAATCTTGCTATTCTAATCTTTTATCTTCACAAGATTCTTGAGTTTATGCCTTTGATCATCATGTTCTTCCATAAGATTCAAAGTTCATGAAGTTAACTTCAAAAATTCATAACTAATTCTAGAAAAATCATTTTGACATGAAACCAATTGCTATGATCTCATAATCATCTCTATTTTCATCATCTAGAAGCATATGATCATGAGAAATTTCTTTCTTGATTTCTGGACTGGGCCGAATCTATGACAAAATGATGTCCATAGGTTTTGTTTTATTTTCAAGTCTTGATTCATGATTCAATCTTCTAGTACATTGATAGTTCTTATATTTAAGTATATAGAAGATCAAAAATCAAACCCTAACCTATTTGTTTCATAAAGGCCGAAACCCTAGCTATGAATATTTGAGGGATTTTTTATTCAAATGTTGTCTAGTAACACTTTAATCCAACTCTAGGTTTTGTATGTTGGTTAAATCCAAGAGTTGAGAAAATTTTAAAACCTCTAGCCTAAAATCTTGAGAAAAACAGAAACCCTAGTTCTTGGAACTAGATGAGTTTTAGTTCATGTTCTTGGTTCATAATCTTGGTTTAAGTGCTTAAACATGTTTAAGTTACTTATGGATCATAAATCCCTAAGTTAACAAAATTTTAATTTTCCCTAACCTAGAAAAGTTGTTGAGGCCGAACCTTAACCTCCATGAGTCAAGTATGTTTTTGTTTGATTTGATTTATTTTGGTTGCAATTCGTTATGAAGGAATCGATCGGATTGGTTTGACCTAAAGCCGAAGGGAGGAAACCGGATCAAATCGGGCGATTATTTGAAACCGTTAGTTTGAGTCTTCAAGAGGTAAGGGAGCTTACCGGAGGGATTTTCTCAATAACTATTTGCTTTTAGTGTGGTTGATATGATTTATATGTGGTTGTGGTTATTTGTTTATGTTGTTTACGCTGTGTTGTTTATCCGTATATCGGTGATTGATCTGCTTTTAATTTATTTAATTATCTGCAGGTAGTGTATTATATTGCTATGATGCATGATCTTCCTGGTGATATAATTCGATGATGTTGTTGAATGTTGTTTGAGAGGCCGGCGGTGGTCGATGCACAACCGATTAATCGAGATAAAAACTTTAATAAGGCACGGAAAATTATATTCAACGTTTTATGGGAAATGTTGGAATATAATAGTGGGGGAAAATATTATTTTGGAAAAATAATGAGTTTTGAGAAATATTATTATTTTAATGATTTATTAGTATAAAATGAATTATGAGTCACAATGAGAGCGAAACCATGAAAATATTTTTGTCTTTAATTTTTATGTAAGAAAGTCCGCAATATTATAAAAAGTTATTTTATGAAATTAATTGTTGAAAATAAGTTAATTATGATTTTAGAAAATTGTTTAAGTGGAAAAAGCTAAGTTTTGGCTTAAAAGCTTTAAAAGTGATAATTGACGGCAAATTTGGAAAAAGTGTAGGAGGCAAGTATCTTGAAACGGCAATTCGTGTTTTAAGTAAGTTAAAAAACTCAAGTGAATCAACTTTGTTAAAACTAAATTTTATTAATTAAAGATATTATTGAAGGATTTCACATTAGAAAAGATTTCTCGAAAGAAGAATTAATTCAACTGTGTTGAAAGTGGTTTGGAACTTAGTCACCGAGACGTCGGGGTACTAAGGTTCTTTGTTGTTATGGACTTGGGGTCCTTTGGACTTTGAGGTCCTGTAGACTTGGTGTCTACTGTATACATGGTGTATACCGTGTTTAAGCATTTAAGATGTTTTCTATTACCACGAACCTAAGACTGCTGCATCGGTCGAGGGTGTCGTGGATTGAGCACTTCCTGACCGTGACGTCTGTGTTATTATTGAAAGTTTTAAAATGTTAAAACTCTGTGGTCGCAAAGCTTTGAGCTTCGGCAAAGGAAAGATCGAACACAAAGAAAAAATGACGAATAAAATGTTTTGCATGCATATTCGAAACGTGCCCTACGAGGTTAATCATGATATCTTGGTGATATTCATGTCTCGGCGTGTTTGTTATTCATGGTATCTTTATGATATTCCTGAAATCGACATGTTCATTGTGCCTTTGGGCAATCGACGTACAATGAAATTCATTGTGCCCAAGGCAATCGACGTACAATGAAATCAGGGTATTTTATGATATTCATGTAATCGACGTATTCATTGCGCCTTTAGGCAATTGACGTATAATGAAATTCATTGCGCCTTGGGCAATCGACGTATAATGAAATTCATTACGCCTAGGGCAATCGACGTGCAATGGAAAAATCCATAAATCGACGTTCTCACTGTTCCGGACAGTGGGCTATGGTAAAATCGACGTGCCTCTGTTGGCAAAAATCGACGTGCCTCTTATTGCAATCGAGCTTGATCAGCTCATTTTAAATGACGTTGGGGGTCTCCGAAGATTAAGTGTAGATGTTTAGATGATGTATAGAAGTGTTCATGCATAGTTTTCCAACGTTGATGTTTGGGGTGTGAAACCCATTGATAAACTGTATGCTATAATTGAGATGCTTATGTTGTTATAAATATGTATATGTGTATGTGTCTTCTTTTGTGTTGCGCATTTAGTTATGGTGATAAATCCATATATTGGTGTCTCACCCTTTACAACACATATCGAGACGTGCAAGGGGTTTAATCCCTACAAGAAGAAGAAGATTGTCTAGTTCGAGGTATGATGTGCTGCTTCTATCGTAGTAGTGTTGGTTGAGTTACGACCAGCTTAGGTCCTATTATGTTTTGAAGATAAAACTGATTAGGATTTAGGCGTGAAAATATATGAGGCAGTATAGTTGCGTGACTTATATTCCATATGTATTAAAGTGTGGTTTGATTACGTTGTTGATGTTATGAGGTTAAAAAGGAAAAAAAATTTATCACCATATTTTGAAAAGATGAACGTTGAGAAAACATTATTTTCTGAAAACAACCAGCAAATTAAATTTTATTTTCACAAACGGGTAACCATGTAAGTATATATTTGATTATGTTTTGATGATTGATAAACACTAACCATAAGCATGCAATATAAAAAGATAATAATATTTCCAAGCATGCAAGTACTCAAAGGCTAATAAAGCAAGGCACAAAAGAAGCTCGGAGTATCAAAGTTTCAAGCATCAAGACCTTAAGCAAGATTGAGTAAATATAATAAGTCTTAGATGTCTTGTAAGGGTATGATGACTATAACTTGTTTTGGCTCATTTAATCAATTTAACCAAAATACTACACTTTACTAAGATTTTGAGTACAAGGTTTTTAAAATTAATCCGGAGTGGGTAGGAGGTAAGTAAAAGCTTTGGTCAAGAATTGTTTTTGCCAAGGACCTAACTCTCGTCAAAGCACAAACCATTCGTCCTCAACAAGAACACATTAACCACTTGTGCCCAACTGCTTGGTTTTTAAACAAGCATTTGAGTAGCAAAGTGTTCTTCAAACTGATTTCAAAATAAAAAAGAAAGAAAAGGAAATCAGATTTCATATAAATAAAATATTAAAAATCAGTTTTCAATTTCAATTAGCTTCCACTGGTCTAGACAGGATTTAATCGTTTGATATATTGAAAATTGTCTCAAATTTCAAATTGATATACTTTGATATATTTTACTTATATATATTTGATTGGCATATATAAATTGATAATGATTTTAAATTGCCTGCCAATAAATGCACTCGTGAAACAACCGTTTGAGATTTATTTTCAATCAAGTAAAGCATTTAATCAACATATATTAGGAAATGTCTTTGAAATCAATATGATGGAAATATCTTCTCAATTAGGCAACGCACAGCACACTGATTTTGAAAGATTATAGATGGCAATTGGTCATATAACTTCATACACGTGCTCAAATGGGTTGTGGGGTTTTGAATTGATTACTTTGGTTCAATATATAAATTGATTGAACTTCAATTTCAATGGATTGAATATTTTCTTAATTCATTTGTTAACGGATATAATTTTAATAATGGCAAGGTCATATTTATCAGCTCTTTCCCTAAATAATTTCTAATGTTCTGATTTGATTTTCTATCATTATAAGAATGAGGTTTTTGTTACACGAAAAAAGAGAACAAGCACCATAAAAATTGTTCATATTCTCTGAAATTATTTGAGCCAAATTGTATTATTATCGTCATACTCAGTGCTTTAATTTGTATATATCATCTGCACTGTTTAGAATGCTTCAAATTCTTCTACTCCCTGTGTCAACTCAGAAATAGGGTGTGATATCCCTAGGTAGAGGGTGAGGTGTCCCTCTGATTAGAAGGTTAGAAGGTGATGTATCCTTCTGTTGTAAACGGCGAGCCATCCTTTTGGTGTATAACTCTAGGCTCAGAAGCGTGGGTGAGGTATCCAAGAGTCACGAGGGAGAGTGCTCACTAGTACAGAAAAAGGATTCCACATCAGTTATTTTTGGCTTTTCACATCGGTTTTCAAACTGATGTTGAAAAAACCGATGTTATTTATTGTTACTTTTCACATCGGTTTTAAAATCGATGTTTAAAGTACATTTTTAACAGCGGTTTTCACAATAACCGATGTGGAAAACTCATTTGTCAATGGGTAACCTATTGGAAATATCACTTTCCACATCGATTTTATTAAAATGATGTGGAAATTAGACTTTCCACACCGATGTGAAAATTTCAATTTCCACATCGGTTTTCCCCAAAACCGATGTGGAAATTTCACTTTCCACATCGGTTTATTAGTAACCGATGTGTAAAGTCTAATTTTTTTTAAAACTCTTTTTTACATTTCTATCATTCATTTCCCCTGTTTCAGTAATGCAGATCAATACCAGAATAACATATTATAAATATTCTCAACACAATCACTTTTGTACAACAAAAACACACTAAATTAATATATACTGAATTTATTACGAACAATACATATGTACGTTCAATTACATTGGGACAAAAGATAATTAGAAACCAAAAAGCTACATGATATATTATAGATTTCATATCAAAATACATATGATCAGTCAAAAGTACACTATAGCTAGTACATGATAAGTTTTTAAACTAACTACATATATACAAACTATGGTTGGTACACTTCAAGAAAGAAAGTTGCCCAACGTCTCCTTATGTTGTTGATGTCGGAATCGAGATAATGGAGTTGGATTGTTGAATATCTTCAAGTTTAATTGGACAAAAAGATTATATTTTTTAATTAAAAAAATAACATAAAAAATATCACGACTCTATAACTGTTACTTCTAATTGTTACCAATTAACATTTACCTCGTGCCATCTTTCGGTGATCTGGAGGAGATAATTTGAACATCCACTTCATCACATAGTATCCACATTCCCATGATCCACGTTGTTCTGCGTGACTACGTACAAATGAAACCCAATTAGAATATGAGGAATTAAATAGAAATCAATAATTATACCCACTGCATTTGAAGCATTTGAACTAATAAATATCTTATGCTAGGAATAATCCATCTGATAGCCCGACGCCTTTCATCACGCAACATGTGGTTTGCATTAATAGAACTATCATGACAAAATAAACATTAATTAAAGTATATCTAATAGATTTCAGATAATTAAAACAGCTGCATTACTGATTATAAAGTATTTTAATACTTACGTTTCGATGATCGTCTTCAGTTCATTCGATTCGCTTTTTTTCTAATTGGAGCGAGAAAGAAGACCACGGCGTTCATCCTAGGGTACAAGATCAACAGTTGCCAATGCTTCTCTGTATTTGCGAACAATTAGTGACTAAGTCATATATAGTTATAATTAAATAACCGGTACTTACTTATTGAGATAAGGCGCAAGGTAGAATTGATGATCGTCTCGGGCAAGTATATCACGTATGGTGGTGGCAGGGTCTTCTGATGCTAGGAGCACATCACCCTGAATGAACATGGGGTCAATGAACCCATAAAGGGCGAGGTTACCCTGGTCAACTAACATACGATGCAGATACCTAATATATTGAAAAAACATGTTAATTATCATAGTATTTAAAAATTAATTACTTAACTTATAAATAAAATGTACTTTACGTGCACCATAAACGATAGGTGTGCAAAACTAGCCATTTCTTTATCAAAGTACAATCTCCATAAGTTCCTTCTTTGGGATATACGATTCATCACACTGGTGGCATCATGTTTCAACCTTACCAAAGCTGCGTCATTCTCCATGGTAACAACACTGTATAGCCAGAAGTTTAAAAACATCACGGTGCCCTTTGTTGATCCCCTAAACAACAAAGATATATATTAGTAATCACGGATAAGTTATTTCATTCGTAATTAATTAAATGGTCAAATGAATACCTTGGGAGCGGGACATCTCTGGTCTTCCTAGAACCCGACCTTTTAGGCGGAATATCATTTCCAACATCCTATAACGAATAAAAATAAAGCATTATCTTTAAACAATAATAAATAATTTCAACTATGAATATAAACACAACTAACGAGAATACCTCGGATGCAACAAGAAAGCGACTAGTCTTCTGGCCGGGGGGATGAATTCTCGGGGCTTGACCCACTTGTTTGAACCTCCTCGGTGGGCACCGGGGACTCGAGCATCAGCATCTCGAATAATCTCAACAACGACCCTCACCTGATCATCCGGTAATAAACGATGGTGTATGGTATTACCTAAGTTATTATGTGCCCTCCCCAATGCCACTAAGCGGCGATCATGATGATCATCAACATACAGCTCACACCTATCAGGGTCGTCATCATCATCATCATCATCATCATCATCATCATCATCATCATCACCATCATCATCATTTTCAGGCTGATGAGGAAGATCACATGAGCCCTTAGTGCTCACATGGGCCAGAGGAGGTTAGACGAGGGAGAGGTTGGACATCTATTTGTCATCTGCTTTGGGACATAGAAGTCAATATTGCCATATCTTTGGGAAACTGCAGGCCATCTCCTATCTAAGCTCATTTGCAATCTCTGTTTTACCCGTGCTCTATCTGCATCAACATCCTGTGGCATTGGTGTGAAGATGAACAATGGTATTGACGAATGCCAACGCCCAATCCAACACCAATGACATGGCAGGGTGATACTGGTTTCTGGATGGCGGCAACTAAGATATCATCGCGTCCTCTAGGAACAAAGGTTCCTTGGGTTACCTGCTTCATCCAAGGCATCCTATAACATATAAAATATCGGGTCACATTACAATTAGGTAACAATATTAAAATGACAATTACAATTCAAACTATACTTACGATCTTCTCGGCTACTTGGCGGGTATCCTCGGATGTATATTGTCCCGTTTTTCTTTGTCGGGCCCTCTTCCATTTACGATGGGCGTGGGGTGGAGGTGGATCAATAACTCTGGGCGATTTTCGGCGTTAGGATCCGTTCGAGATCCTGCTTCCTGACATGCTTTCTTTTCCTCTTCCACCATTATTTGACCAGGTTTTTATATCCCCCACGAGACATGACATGGGGGGGACATTCTTGCTTTGGTTTTCTGCCCGTTTTCCTCTTCTCATGTTATAAATAGAAGACAATTAAATTACATAAGTAAATAAAATTAATGAAATTACATAAATTTAGAGACAAATCAAATAAGTTAACTTTGAAAGTTGGGATCATCTGGCTCTGAACAAAGCAATCCCATCGCCCTGGTCAAGAAACGGGTACACCTCAAGTGGGTTCTTTTCACATGTTAGATTGAATACATAGTATCTGCGAGTCGACCTTAAAAGCCCTCCAACGCTCACTAGCATACTTTATCAAGCGCTTCTTCATATTCGTTGTATCCGGATTATGTCAAAGGTGAGCTACATTAACACCAAAAGAATCAACGAATTCTTGTATGATATTAATAAGATTAAAATAAAGTAGATACGGATACAAACACAGGGCGTAAAAGTATAGATACCATAATACTCTCCCATATCGATCCTTCACGTCCGCGGTACATCTTTCAATTATCAATAAGTATACTAGGCACCCTTCTAGCAAGGGTCACCACAAAACCATAAATCCTTTCTGCCATTGGCCCAATAGGATTGAGGTTATTATCAAAGTCTATTCTTATCCTTTGATTTGAACCACGGTTGTGAGTCAAATTCCTTCGTTAAGTGTGGCACGTCTACCCTTTCTACCCGTAGACGGCGTCTCTGACCCGCTGCATGAATGAGGGATATCCTCACGATCAGCCATGTATACCTGTTTAAACAAAAAAAAATTGTTATTATGTCAGGATAAATATCAAACATAACTTATAAATATCGATCAACGTACGTAAACATAACTTATAAATATCAACGTAATCAAACATATAATATGACTTTAAACATAACTCAAACTAAACTTACATTGTGGTCAATTAGTAAAGTTCTCCCACAACCCTTCTTGGTGATCATTACGAGTAGCATGTACATCATCCACTTCATTTTCCTCATTGAAATTAGGCACCCGTATTGAGAAAGAAGGAGTATCAGAAATATCAAGAGTTGAATCTTGATTTCCCTGGAGAACCACTTACCACCTTTTGTTAGAAGGATCACGGATATAAAACACTTGTTTTTCTTGGGATGCCATGTTGAAAGGCTCTTCTTTATTACCTACCTTATTAAGGTCCACCAATTTGAATCCTAACTCATCGGTTTGCACACCATTGTTACTGTCGACCCACTGACATTTAAAAACAGGTAATCTAAACTTCGTGTAATCAACCTCCCATATCTCTTCAATGATTCCAAAGTATGAAACGGATGCCATAACAGGGTTTTTATCTTTCGAACTAGAGAAATGCATGGACTCAGCGTCGACCATAACCCCACTATTTTGCATAGTACTTTTGTCATCCTGGGACTTTGTATAGAAGGAAAACTTATTGATACCGTACCCACTCCAGCATATGACATCAAAGTTAGGCCCCTGTGCTAGCCATTTTAATGTATCAGAAGCAATACCATCCTTTGCAATTTTTTCTTTAAACCAGTTCAAGAAAGTCTTGTTATGCTTGTTCAAACACCATTTTTCATTCATTCTAGGGTAAGTTTCATTGATGATGCTTTTGTGCTCACATATGTATGGTTCAACCTCATCAGTGTTATTCAATATATACAAATGTGCTTGAAGCACTTCCTCCCGATCCATGCTCTTAACAATGATACCTCGTGTACCCTTACCATCATATCTTCTTTTGTGACGAGACTTCAGAAGCCCTACAGGTTCCGCTTCTGACATGTAGTCTGTACAAAACTCAATAGCTTCTTCTACAACATACCTTTCAACAATAGATGCTTCGGGACAGTGTGGATTCTTCATATATCCTTTCAAGATCTTCATGTATCGCTCAACCGGGTACATCCACCTTAAATAAACGAGGCCGCACAATCTAATCTCCCTCACTAGATGAACAATCAAATGAACCATGATGTCAAAAAATGAAGGTAGAAAATACATCTCCAATTGGCACAAGATAATGGCTGCCTCATTTTCCAAGTCATCCAACTTTTTAGTGTCAATGACCTTGCTACATATAGCATTGAAGAATAAGCATAACCTAGTAATGGCATGTCTGACTTTTTTAGGCAATATGTCACGAATGGCCACTGGTAGTAGTTGTTGCATCAAGACATGACAATGATGAGACTTTAAGCCAACTAATTTGAGATCTTTCATTGAGACAAGTCTTTTGATATTTGAAGAGTAACCCTATGGCATTTTGACTCCCTGTGGACATTCACGAAACTTCTTTCTCTTTTTTTGATAAAGTATGACATGCTGGGGGCAAATAAGTCTTCTTATCCCCCACTTTATGTGGAGCTAACTACTCTCGTATACCCATCGTAACTAGATCCCCACGAGCATTCACACCATCCTTTTGTCTTGCCTTGAATGTTGAGAAGCGTTCCGATTAAACTTTCACACACATTTTTCTCCACATGCATCACATCAATACAATGTCTTACATCAAGCTTGCACCAGTATGGAAGATCAAAGAAGATCGACCTCTTCTTCCATATTTTCTTCTCGGTATCCTTCTTCTGGTCTTCCCATAGATAACATTAGTGTTGTTCACCCTTTCATAAACTTGCTCTCCAGTTAAGGCCACCGGAGCAATTTCATTCTCCGGAAGTCCATTGAAAGCTTTTCTCAATCTACGATAAGGATGATTACGTCGAGAGAAATCTCCGATGCCCAAGGTAAAGCTGTCTTCCTTCCATGTTGCGGTTGATGGTAACATGTGCCTTCTTCACATATTGGACATGCTTTATGCCCCTTAACACTATACCCACACAGGTTCCGTATCTTGGAAAGTCATTGATGGTGCAAAATAACATGGCACGCAATCCCGAATGTCTCACGGCAATACTCGTCGATCACATCAACGCCTTCATCCCATAACATTCTCAAGTCTTCAATCAAGGGACTCGAGATAAACATCAATATCATTTCCTTGCCCAACATCACGGATCATGTCCCTCTAGTCCATCGTCCATTTCACGTCATCAACTTCCTCTCTATCCGACACCTCCTACTGTCTAACGATTCACCATGACATATCCATGTTGTATAACTCTTGCAAATCCCCTCACAAATAGGATGATCACGTATCTCCTCGGCCTTCTAGTCGTCACTCATTCAAGCAGTTAACACAAGGACAATAAAACCTTACGTTACCACTATCGCGTAGCATTTGTTTTTGCAAACTGTAGAAAATCTTCCACTCCATTTTCATACTCATCACTTGTTCGTCTAGCATTCAGCCAACCGCGATCCATGACTAAACCAATAACCCGTACTTAGTCCAACATATTCATCAACCACTTCTTATGATAGGGTATAGCCCTATCCCATTCGAAAGAAACTTTTTCAACATTCGGTTAACGCTTAGTCCTTAACTCTCATGCTCATACTACAACAAAATTTCGGCAAACATTTCCGCTTGGTCTCCGATGTACACGACTTGAACGCGATGACATCCACCACGATAAAGTATGCACCGGAGAGCGAAAAGGAAATGTATCAATCCGAACTTTCATCAAGTATATAACATTAGAATCAATGAATAACTATTTTAACTAAATGAAGAAAAGTTTTTTCCCAAACTGTCCAACTTTGGACAATTCAAGATCCAACACAATGAGCGGTACATTAAGCAAGTACACGTGTGCTCATTAGTATTGCATCTCAAGCGGGAAACTAAGGCTTTACTAATTATGTAGCTTGATGATGAGTGTGATTTCACCTCATATTTCATTGTCATTTTGCATGCATTTTCATATAGTTTAGGCATATTTTAATTGATTCTTTGTTAGTTTTTACCTTGGAACGAGTAAGGTGGTTTTGTGGTGTTGTTGTGCAGGGAATTAAGGATTAATTGCTCGGGATTAACCATGATGGAGCTTGCATGAAGATGGGGCTTGAAAAGTGAAGAAAATAAGCCAAACAAAGCCCATCACGGCCTAGCCGTGACAACCATCACGCCATGATCGAGTAGAGCTGAAAAGAAAGAATGGAAAAGTCGAGAACTAGTCACGGCCGGCCGTGATGTCCATCACGGCCGTGACATGCCAACCGAACCGGACCCTCACAGGGCCGGCGATCACGGTCTAGCCGTGATGGTGGTCACGCCGCGTGACAGACCAACTAGTGAAGCAACCTCCAAGGCAGAATCCATCACGGTCATGACGCGTGATACCACCACTGGTGTTCCTTTCTGTGTATCCTTTGTCCACCAATTGGAAAAATCCAGTCTTGGAGCCATTTCCACTATGGTGGATTAGACACAGATTCACACTTTATAACACTTCACACACAGAACAACATAAGTATATTATATTTATGTGTGTGTGTGTGTATATATATATATATATAGATATACACAGAACAAGGACTCAAGACACAAACTTCATCAAAGGGGTCACAACAAGGCACTAACACACTCATGACAGAGCCTAGACATGCAGTTGTACATGGATGCAGTTCACCATTAGCCTCACAACAACCAGGTTTTCACAGACACAAAATCAAAAATCTAAAAAATCTCAAGAATCTGAAAAAAATCACAGATGTTAGGTTTTCGTTCAAACCTTGATGAGGTGTAACTCAGTATTGAAGAACAAAATCACAGAGGAAGAAACGAAATCTCAGTCAGATCTGTAGAGGAAGAAACGAAATAGAAGAGGAAGCTAAGTCAAAAGAGAAGAAGAAGACGAATACCTGACGCAAATGGAAGAGGAAAACGCGAGTGGAAGAAGAAGAAGAAGAATACCTGGAGCAAATGGAAATCGCGAGTGGAGGGAATGAAAAACAAAGGAATGCTCTGTTCTTAATAGCAAGCATAGAAGGTTGCTGGCGGTGAAGCAACCAAACGTGATTTCTGATTAGTGTGCTCGTGAGTGTGAAAGCTTTGATGATACCGAGTTCTTGCTCGTATATGGAAGAGCAGAGCCAAAACAAAGGTTCCAGTTCTTGCTCGTATATGGAAGAGCAGAGCCAAAACAAAGGAAAAGGGCGCGTGACAGATGGAGGGAATGAAAATAGAAACAAAAAGTAGGGTTTTGTCAAATATTACACATCGGTTATTTAAAAACCGATGTGGTTAGTCATATTTCACATCGGTTCTATAATAACCGATGTAGAAACTTATGATTTAATTTAAAATTTCATTTTTTTTAATTTATTACATCGGTTATTTTAAAACCGATGTGGTTAATTTATATTACACATCAGTTCACTGGAACCGATATGGAAAGATAAAATTTTAAATTCTAATTTTTTTTTTTAGTTTTATACATCGGTTATAGTAAAACCAATGTGGTAAATCTATAAATTACACATCGGTTCCAAAAGAACCGATGTCAAAAGATAAAAGTTTACAATTTAAAAAAAAATTGTTTTAATTTTAAACATCGGTTAAAATATAACCGATGTGGAAAATATTTACACATCGGTTAATTTTTAAACCGATGTGGAATCCTTTACTTTTAATTTCAAAAATGTCACCGCCTCGTTTTACACATCGGTTATTGAGAAACCGATGTGGAATCTCTGATGTTAAAAGCATATTTTGCACTAGTGGCTAGAGGTCGTTGAGGCTCTTACACGTGGTGAGGTATCCCAGGAGGCATGGTTAGAGTGCTTTGTTTTGTACAAAGGTTGCAAGCACCGGTTTATAAGCTTGTTTATTGGTGGAAGAAAATCTCACTAGCGAAGTGGGGACTGGACGTAGGTCACTGGTGGTTGGTGGCTGAACAGGATAAAATCCGTGTGGAAGTATTATAAACCCAATTCACTCCCCCCTCTTGGGTTATGGTTGTCACGACCAATAAATAGTAGCAGAGCTTCGGCTGTTTAAAGTTTAACAGCTTAGAGTGAAAGATCCTGCGTTTTCTTTGAAAAATGAGTTTTTTGTGATTTTAATAAACCACCATATTTTGATGGTGTAGATTTTGTTTATTGGAGAGCTAGAATAGAAATTTTTATGGAAGCAATAGATTTTGATTTGGGGGGTATTTTTCTAAATGGTTTTATTTCCAAACCCAAATCACAATGGAGCGAATTTGATAAAAATTGTTTTTCCTTAAATATTAAAGCAATGCAAATTTTGAGAAATAGTTTGAATGATGAAGTATATGCTAGAAATAAAGATTGTTCTTGTCCAAAGGATATAATGAATATGCTTGATGTTATTTATCTTGCTAACAATGATTTTGTGGATGAAAGTTCAAATAAAAAGCAAGAAGAACAAAAGCCATTGAGGGAAACATGTCTTGAAAAATGCCCAAGAAGATGCTCAATGTGATGAAAGAAGTGCATCTATTTTTGCCAATGATAATGTTCCAGTTGAAAAAGAAAATGACCATCCTCTTAAAGCATTGATGAACAAAAATGAGGAGAAAGATCATTTCTACAAAGAGTCAACAACCCGCATGGTTCAAAAGGACTTTGAGGTAAATAATGTTGACGTTGATAGTCCTTTGTATAATGAGTTATTTGATGGCTTGATTAATTTAGAAAAGAAAAACTTGATTTTCTTGGAAAATATTTCATCCATTGAAATTGAAATTAAGAACTTCAAAGATAATATGCTTTTCTTAATGAAAAGAATGGTATTCTACATAAGGAAACAAGCAATGCCTATGACCAAAATATTTTGAAGTGTCAACAATCTAAAAATTCTAAGATTTTCTATGAATATTTTCAAAAGACGAAGCCTTCATCTATAATTTGCAATTATTGTGGTTATCTAGGACATATTTCTCATCTATGTCATTATAGGAGAAATTATAATGTGAGAAATAAGTTGTCATGGGTACCTAAATAGTATAGATGTTCAACTGCTAACCCTCAAGGACCCAAGATGAAATGGGTACCAAAAATTCTCTATACCACATCTAATGTACAGGAAAATTGCAAAATGATGAACTATTTGAGCAAGGAAAAGAAGCATCATCAAGGAAGGTGCTGCCTAAGCTTAAAAGTGCTTATCTTCGAAAAAGACGCAAGATCTCCTTGATAAAAGCTTCTCACAAGACTAGTATGGAACTTGCAAAGTTCAAAGTTCAAACAAAGAAGCAATGGGTAAGGAAAGGTACTCTCTTGAGAGAACAGTTGCAAAAGCAATAAATTTGAGACATAAAAATATGCATTTTTATATGCCTTAAAATAAATATAAAAAAATTTTATGTTTGCTTGATAAAATTTTGAATATTATGGTTTGCTCATGATTATGTCTTTTTTTTTTTGAAATGTGAATTATATTGTAAACATATGATTGGATTCCATGCTTGATTAAAATCCTATGATAACATGTTACTTTTCCATGTAAATTTGAAGTATATATTTGTAAAATTATTTTTGAAAGGGGGAGAAATAATTGCATCCTATAGGGGGAGTATCACACCATATAAGTGCATGTCTAAGGGGCAGAATTTAAAATAAAACTTTCTTGATGGAATTGTACGGTGAATATTCTTTTTTAAACTGCGCTGCAACTCTGAATAATATGCTTGACAATGTAATTGTTTTAGCTTTTCATACTTAAATCATATTGTCTATCATAAAAGGACAAACTAAGTTGAAATTTATCCTCAAACCCATTTGCAAAAATTCAATTATATGGTTAAGGTGGAGGAATAAATAGAATGAGAGAAACAAGTTGAAAAGGAATTATATTATGAGGGGGAGAATAGACCAGATAAATAATGCAATATGCTTGCTTTACTTGTTGAGAACACAAATGGATATAATTTGTCTTGGTTATGTTTTGATGATATTATTCATTGCTTATATTGAAATATTACATGTCTTACTTCTCTTCGCTATATTTTCCTTTTTGATAATGTCAAAAGGGGAGGAATAAGTAAATATATTTTACTAACACTTTCTTTGAATGTTCTTTAGGAAGGGAAAATCCTTTTCACACATACTTGCTGCAAGTATACTCGGATAAATATATTACTCAAGTAAGAAATGTAAGGTTTGTCATCATCAAAAAGAGGAGTATATAAGCATATATTTGATTATGTTTTGATGATTGACAAACACTAACCATAAGCATGCAGTATAAAAAGAAAATATTATTTCCAAGCATGCATGTACTCAAAGGCTAATAAAGCAAGACACGAAGAAGCTAGGAGTATCAAAGTTTCAAGCATCAAGACCTTAAGCAAGATTGGGTAAAAATATGTTAGTCTTAGATGTCTTGTAAGGATATGATGACTATAACATGTTTTGGCTCATTTAATCAATTTAACCAAAATATTACACTTTACTAAACTTTTGAGTACAAGGTTTTTAAACAAGCATTTGAGTAGCATAGTGTTCTTCAAACAGATTTCAAAATAAAAAGAAAAAGAAAAAGAAAAAGAAATCAGATTTAATATAAATAAAATATTAAAAATCAGTTTTCAATTTCAATTAGCTTCCACTGGTCTAGACATGCTTTAATCGGTTTTTTTTTGGGTAACTAGACGATAAGGAAAAAAACGCAGGAACAAAATAAAATTTAGACCCTTAAAAATGCAACCCCAACAGAATTGCTCCAAGTCAAGCACGCTTAACTGTGGAGTTCTTAAGTGACGGGCTACCGAAAAGAAGATGCATCTTATTAGTATAGGTAGTACCAATCAATTCATATAAGCCATCCTTAATTGTATAGTCCCATACCTACACAGTCTCAGGATCCCTCTCATTTAGGTGTGTAATCGGTTCATTCATGTGTCCCTCTGCCTAGAAGCCTGCCAGGAGCCGCTCATTGTCCGTGCCTTCTTGCACCGGCGATCACTCCCGCCTCGTCGGCACCCGGGTGTTACATGCCCACCAGCTTCCGCTTGGTTCGTCCCCGAACCACACCATACTGGGAGAGGTGCCGCTCTGATACCATTTGTAGCATCCCTGGCTGCTCTATGGATTGATGACTGTCCCCACAAACCAACACGGGTCTTTTCAGCGTGCTTTGTCCTCACTCACACGCTTCTCGGGAAAACTTCCCAGGAGGTCACCCATCCCAAAATTGCTCCAAGTCAAGCACGCTTAACTGTGGAGTTCTTAAGTGACGGGCTACCGAAAAGAAGATGCATCTTATTAGTATAGGTAGTACCAATCAATTCATATAAGCCATCCTTAACTGTATAGTCCCATACCTACACAGTCTCAGGATCCCTCTCATTTGGGTGTGTAATCGGTTCATTCATGTGTCCCTCCGCCTAGAAGCCTGCCAGGAGCCGCTCATTGTCCGTGCCTTCTTGCACCGGCGATCACTCCCCGCCCTCGTCGGCACCCGGGTGTTACAAACAGCATCAGCTTGAAGAAGGTTGTTCATTCCTTGTGGAGCATGATCAATGATCTTCAATCTTTCCTCTTGAGAGACACCCATTTTTGCAAGAAAATCAACACATTGGTTTCCTTCACGAAGAACGTGGTCCACTATAACAGACCAATTAAGCTTCATTTTATCCTTTATATTGAGAATCAAAGTAGCCAATCCACGAAGCAAGCCACCAAAACCAGACCTACCTGGATTTCCTATACAGCTTCCATCAACATTGATGATAATAGTGTCCTCTGTAGAATTTTTCCATGCCACCCACTTATCATTGTCCTCTCCATGACTATGTTTCGGGTAACTCAACTTCAGAGTTGTACTGAGATTCACTACTGCTCCAATCGGACTATAAAAAGGCATTTGTTCCTTGCCTATAGTTACAAGTGTTCCGTTCCTCCAAGACCACCAAAGTCCAGCCAAAAATGAAGCCTCCCGATCACCTGAACTCCACTGTCTCAACCAAGCCAACTCATTCATTTGAGAGAAAAACTCAGAATTTGAGAACCCGAGAGCTTGCCACAAACGTTTAGAAACTGTGCAGTCCCTAATGCAGTGAAGAAACGTTTCTTCAAACTCAAAACAGCGCTGACAAACATTGGATGAGGCCATACCACGGTGGTGAAGCAATGTCATCGTTGGGACAGAGCCAACCATGTTAGAAATTTCAAGTTCTCTAGAGATCTTATTTTCCAAACCCACAACCAGGAGTTCTCATTTGAAATAGACTCCCTCCTATGTAAAAGCCAGTCATACCCAGTTTTGGTAGTATAAAAACCATGTACATTTGTATCCCATATCAGATTGTCGTGCACGTATGCGTATAGAGATGGGCATGCATCTACATAATCTCACTTCTAATATCATCAGGGAGCTGAGTTGCCAATCGGTTAAGCTACCAAGAATGGTTCTGAAAAACATCTTTGATCATCATGTTAGTGTCTTGAATATTAACGTAATCCACATGGTTGCACAAGGGACCATATCTTGTCCACGAGTCATACCAAAAAGAGGAGCTGCCATCTCCAAACCTCATTTTATAACCACCTCTGAGAACCTCTTTGGCTTTAAAGATTGAGTTCCAAATACTAGAGCCAGACTTGCTCTTACAATATTAAAACAAGGAGTAGTGACATATTTTTCAAACAAAATTTTCACCCATAACTTGTCTTCATTTTGCTGCATACCCCACACAAGTTTGCCAAGTAAAGCGGTATTTGCTTCCCTGGCCATCCTAACACCCAGCCCTCCCATCTTTTTTGGCAAAGTAACTTTACTCCAATTCACCAAGTAGATACCTTTATCCTGATTTCCCTTCCAAATGAAACTTCTTGTAACTCTATCAATCAAATCACAAGTGCTTTGAGGAAGCCAAAAAATCTGCATATAGTAATTAGGAATGGAAGTGAGAACAGACTTAGCAAGAGTGATCCTTCCAGCTTTATTAAGAAGTTTGTGTTTCCAAGAGGCTAGCCTTGTTTGCATTTTTCTAGGATAAAATCAAAGTCAGCTTTTTAGGTCTCCCGTTAAGGATGGGGAAGCCCAGGTATTTTTCCAAGGAAGGTGTGCTTCGATTGAGGATATGGAAGTGTATTTCTCCACCTTATTTCTAGAGACCCCCAAGAGAACAATGTTCTAGATTTTGTAATATTCACCTTAAGCCCCGAAGCCTTGCCAAAGTCATCAAATAATTTAGCAATTAGTCTTTCCTGAGAACTCTTAGCTTTCGTAAATAAAAGGACATCATCGGCAAAGAAGAGATTTGAAATATGAGGCCTATTTTTAGAAACTTTAACCGGAAGCCACTTCCTCAAATTCACAGACTGCATGATTGCCAAAGATAATTTCTCCATACAAATGACAAAAAGATATGGGGAGAGGGGATCCCATTGTCTAAGGCCCCTTGTAGGAGAGAAATTAGGCAACCTCTTACCATTCCAAAGAATAGATAAAGAAGACAATGTAACACAAAACATAATCAGCTTCACTATTGAAGGAGGAAAGCCAAAATCTTGCAAAAAAATTTGGAGAAAATCCTAGCTCACATGGTCATAAGCCTTCTCCAAATCAATTTTATAAGCCACATCACCTTTTTTCTTCTTAGATGTTTTCATGCCATGAACTATTTCTTGCAGAATTATGGCATTATCAGAAGTGCATCTACCAGGCAAAAAACTACTTTGATGTGGGCCAATAATATCATTAATTAGGAAAGGGCGCAACCTATTAACAAGAACCTTTGTAATAATCTTGTAAATAGTATTGCACATACTTATAGGTCGAAATTCCTTAAAATTACCTGGGTTATCCACCTTAGGAATCAAAGCAATTAAAGTTTCCGAAATGGAAGGATCAAAAGAGTCCAATAAGAAAGCCTCCTTGACAAGCTTCCAAATATCATCTCCCACCACATGCCAATATTGTTTCAAGAAAATAGGTTGAAACACATCCGGACCAGGGGCTTTAAATGGTTTCATAAAATTTAGAGCTTTAGAAACCTCATCTTTACTTACTGGTTGCATCAAAATTGTTTTAGCTTCTTTGGTCAAACTCGGAACATTGGGGACCATGAATTGAGTGGAAATGTCATGGTTGTTCGAGCAGAAGAGTGAACGGAAAAAATTAAACGCTTCCTCCTATAAAATACCTTCATCATAGCACCAAATTCCATTAGGCAATTGAAGACCATGAATTTTGTTTCTCTTCCTTCTTATTATAGTTTGTGCATGAAAGAAAGAAGTATTCTTATCTCCCAATTTAACCCACTGCTCTCTATGTTTTTGGTACCAATGAAGCTCTTCTTGGAAAAGAACTTGATTGTAATCATGATGAATATTTTTTTTCCAGCTGAACAAGAGCAACAGAATCCACCCGTTCTAGCGTTCTCTGAATACCTTTTAGGCGATCCTCAATATTTTTCTTCTTTTTAAAAATATTACCAAAGATCTCATGATTGAAATTCAAGCAATCTTCCTGGACCTTTCTAAGAGCTTCAACTGGCCTACCAACCTTACTCCCCCAAGCATTCTCTACAACATTTTTGAAATCATCATGGACAATCCAAGCAGCTTCAAAACGGAAAGGCCGGGGACCTCTAGATTGAGGGAGGCCTCCCAACCGCAGAAGGAGAGGATTATGATTTGAGTGGAAACGACAAAGAACCTCCACATAAGCTTCCGGGAACGCCATACGCCAAGGAAGATTTGCTAAGCCTTTGTCTAATTTTTTAGCAATAGCTCTGTTACCTCTACAATTCCGATGCCACGTAAATCGACCTCCAATGGTATGAATATCTAATAAACCACAGTGATCCATCACTTGAACAAAAGCTTCAGCTCTTGACTGACAGAATAAGCCACCTCTTTGGTCCCCCGGCAAAAGAACTTCATTAAAATCTCCCACAAGAGCCCAAGGAGAATGAATTGAAGAATCGAGATCACATAAATAATGCCAAAATCAGACCTTATAGCGAGGATAGGGCTAGCATAAAGTCCTGTGCAAGTCCAACTTTTGCTACTCGATGACACACTGGAAGTGACTCGAAAAATTATTTACATCAATGATCGTGATACTAAAATTGCTTCCTACATGCATAAGGATCCACACCCACCCGACCGCCCCATGCTTCAACAATGTGAATTGGTTGGTATCCTCGTTGATTCCAAAACTTCTTGTCCTTTCAAACTGAATGTGAGTTTCCATAATGAAAAGAATAGAAGGCTTAGTTTTTCGCCAACATCTCTAACATGTCTCTTTGCTGTGGAATTATTTGCCCCTCTAATATTCCAAGAGAGGATTGAAATATCTTGAAATTCCATCATCATAAACAAAAAACAAAGAAGGGTTCCAAAAAGTAAGAGCGAAGAACAGCCCATTAAACCTTTCCAAGCTTGTCCATTACCACCTCTTCCTTCTTCTGAGTCTCCATAACAATCTCATGAGAAGCACTCTCCAAACTTCCATCCACCATTGCATCCTGAACCTTCATTGGTGAAGTCATTTCTGGGGGCTCAGGTTCATCAATAAACCTAAAATGATTAGGGCCAATGTGTTCAATATGCATGGTAGTCTTCACGTCTGGCTGGATGGATGAAGAAGCCATATGCACGACGTTGCTACTCTGGACTTCTTTTTGAGATGAAGGGGCGTCATTCACATGCATGGGTTTGGGATTGGTACGTTGGGCCATTAGTTTAGTCACTGCCTTATTTTGATACTCCATTTGCCCCACATTAGAAATATTGCCTTTATTAAGAAGTTGACCCACACTACTACTCTGACCTTGACCATGGCGTCTTTTTTTTCTTCTTGTTCCAATTCTTTGGATCTTTCCCTTTAGTTGGGGGCCCACTATTTTCCTTAACAAGTCCATCAGCATAATTGACTTGTTGCTTCCCCTTATTTTGCACCAACATATCTTCACGCGGTAAAAGATTGAGCCCTTCAAATTTGTTGCCCCTATTATTATTGTTACCATTTTTAACCGCATCTTTTGGGTTAATAGGAGCACGTTTTTTGCTGGTAGCAATCATCCACTCACCATGCACATCTTCCTCAACATTATTGCTAATTAATGGGCTCTTTAATTTATCCTTAATTCCCTCCGCATTATTAGCAACATGTTGCCCACCGTTACCAGAATTCTGCACTGTTGCTATCGATTGAAGGATTCCAGATTCCGGCTCGGCCCTTGTTTTCTTTGTACAATTTCTGGCAAGCTAAGGTGCCCATAGCATCCACAAGCTGCACATATAATATGTAATCCTACATACTCCACCTTATACCAATGATCATTCCACCATATAATATGTAAATCTATTTCAAGACAGATTCTAGCATAACGGCCCCTTTCAAACCTCAGCGTGTTCGTATCCACTTTAATGGGTTTCCCCACCGTAGATGCCATAGCCATCAAGAAACTTTCATCATAATAACCAAAACTCAAACCTGGGAATCTGATCCAAACCAAAGTGCGATCAACTTTCGCATGCGGCAAAGTAAACTCGGGGCTCCAGTTTGTGACTGCAGATAATGATCAAAAATCATCCATGGGCCTTTAGTAGCCACTTTCTCCTTGTCAGCAGGCAAATCAAATTTCACCATATAAAAACCATTGTCAACATCCAGCATATCGAAACCTCCTGCCAGGCGCCACAATCTCCTCAACTTTTCTTTCAAAACATTGTAGCCAATGTTTTTGCCAAGTAGATGAATCACTAGTGCATCTTCCCATGGGTTGCAAAACTCCTTAAAGACATTAGCATCTCGGAACACTTTCGGAAGCAGTCTGTTCCCTTCCACATGCTCCACATGCACAAGCTTATGAGCAATGAGGTCTGATTTCTCCCTCACCGGAGGAGCTTGTTTGTGTCCCAATATCTTATCTCGAAAAGAAATCTTTGGTTCCTTATCCGGTGGTTTATCCGGTTGCGGAATAGGCTACCACTCCCTCCATTTTAAATATGTCTTGAGCTGAAACGATATGCTTTAATCGTTTGATATATTGAAAATTGTCTCAAATTTCAAATTGATATACTTTGATATATTTTACTTATATATATTTGATTGGCATATATAAATTGGTAATGATGTCAAATTGCCTGCCAATAAATGCACTCGTGAAACAACCGTTTGAGATTTATTTTCAATCAAGTAAAGCATTTAATCAACATATATAAGGAAATGTCTTTTAAATCAATATGATGGAAATATCTTCTCAATTAGGCAACGCACAGCACACTGATTTTGAAAGATTATAGAAGGCAATTGGTCATATAACTTCATACACGTGCTCAAATGGGTTGTGGGGTTTTGAATTGATTACTCTGGTTCAACATATAAATTGATTGAACTTCTATTTCAGTGGATTGAATATTTTCTTAATTCATTTGTTAACGGATATAATTTTAATAATGGCAAGTTCATATTTTATCAGCTCTTTCCCTAAATAATTTCTAACGTTCTGATTTGATTTTCTATCATTATAAGAATGAGGTTTTTGTTACACGAAAAAAGAGAACAAGCACCATAAAAATTGTTCAAATGCTCTGAAATTATTTGAGCCAAATTGTGTTATTATCATTATACTCACAGTGCTTCAATTTGTATCATCTGCACTATTTAGAGTGCTTCAGTTTCTTCTACTCGTTGTGTCAACTCAGAAATAGGGTGTGATATCCGGGTGAGGTATCCCGCTGATTAGAAGATGAGGTATCATTCTGTTGTAAAGGGTGAGACATCTCTCTGGTGTACAACTCTAGGCTCAGAAGCGTGGGTGAGGTATCCCGGAGACGCGAGAGAGAGTACTAGAGGTCGTCGATGCTCTTACATGTGGTGGGTGAGGTATCCCAGCAGGCGTGGTTAGAGTGCTCTGTTTTGTACAAAGTTTGCAAGCACCAGTTTATAAGCTTGTTTATTAGTGGAAGAAAATCCCACAGGTAGAGTGGGGACTGGACGTAGGTCACTGGCGGGTTGTGGTTAAACCATGATAAAATCCGTGTACAAGTATTCTCTTCCCTATCTCCATTGTTTAATTCATATTATTTCTCACATATTCATATTTTGTTTATTCCTTATTGTGTGATTTAACATTTTATATTGAGAACATCGTTTTCGGCAAATTATTTTAGAAAATTTTATAAACCCAATTCACCCCCCTCTTGGGTTATGGTTGCCACGACCAACACATCAAAGTTAATATCATCTTTAATCTTTAGACATTAATCTGTAATTAACACTCTGGCCAATAAGCACAGAGCTCAACACCTTGACCAATAAGCATCAAGGCCCCCATTGGCCAATAAGCACCAAGGTACAACATCATTTAACAATCTGGCCAATAAGCACCAGAGCTCAACACCTTGCCCAATAAGCATCAAGGCCCCCTTGGCCAATAAGTACCAAGGTACAACAACGTGCGGTAACATCGTTACCGACTTAACCATCTTTAACACTTTATAATTATCTCATTTAGTCTTCTTTAAATTATCTAACTTGTCTTTTCTTCATTCGGCGTCTTTTTTTTTTTCATTGGGAACATTTGGGGTGAAACACCCCTGTTCCTGCTCGTGTTCTGTTTTGTCTAGGGAAGTCGTGCTTCCCTCAGTACGGGCATGCTGGCTCTAAAGTCAAGCACGATCGTACTGACTGTTGAGCATGGTAGTGCTTATGCAGCACGGCCTTTTTGAATTTGAAACTAGATCACGAGGGTGCTCCCTTTTAGGCACGGTCGTGCTTATAGGAGCATGGTCGTACTGGTCTGAGCAGAGAGGGTTAGAAACCCTTGCCAAATTCCTTAGGGCAATTCGTGGATCAATCCTATTGGTGTTTTACTATACCATCAAACGTTAATCTCATTACTCTTGGCTTAATTGCCATGTCTTATAATTATTGGGTATTAAACCTTTAATTCCTGTTTCATTATTATAGTCCCTAAAACACTCATATAAATCAATCCTAGGGTATACTCAAGACCATCAAGCATTAACTCGCCTCTCAGCACTATGATTTCAGTCTTATGATCATTGGGGAACATATCCCTTAACTCTTATAACATCATTATCAACATTCTTTAATATCTTATTAACAATGGTATTAACCATTACAACAACCAAGCATGACCATCGTAACCAAACATGGCATTATCAAGCTCAAATCACAAATATGTTGGAAAATACTAGCATAATTTCCCTCCTCTGTGAACTCAAAAATAGGTACTAAGCGGAAGCGTAAAAATAAGTGTAATAACACCGGACAATTTTTAGCATGGAAAAACCTCCTCAATGTGAGCAAGGAAAAAACCACGGGACCCGTAGGTCGCTCAAACTTCCACTATAACAATAATGGGAATACAAAAATACAATAATATTTTATCCTCAATTTGTGGATAACACTCTCACAAATTGGCTCACTATTTTTCTCTCTGAGAAAACTCTCTCTAAGGATCTCTCTATTTTTCTCTCGCTCTCTCTTGTGAGGATTGGTGTGATTAGTTAGCACCCCTTAAGCTTCTTTATATAGGCTTAAGGGGGCTCTCCAAGTTAGATCCCATACAATGTGGGACTTGCTTTGGCTGAAATTTCCAACAAATCTCCCCCTTCAGCCAAAGGAAAAATATCCTTGAATCAGTTTGGGGTTGATGCTAAGCCTGCAACTTCTTTACACACTTCTATCTTCTCTTTTGGTAGAGCTTTTGTCATCATATCCGTCCCGTTATCTTTTGTGTGTATTTTCTCAATCTACAGCAGTTTACTTTCCAACACATCACGGATCCAGTGATACCTTACGTCGATGTGTTTCGACCTTGAATGAAATGTTGAGTTCTTACTAAGATGGATTGCACTCTGACTGTCGCAATAGAGAATATAACTTTCCTGATCCTATCCTAACTCTTGTAGGAACTTCTTCATCCACAAGATCTCTTTGCAACCTTCGGTGATTGCGATGAATTCTGCTTCTGTAGTGCTTAAAGCAATGCACTTTTGAAGTCTTGACTATCATGAGATGGCTCCCCCTGCAAAAGTAATTAGATATCCTGATGTAGACTTTCTTGAATCCACATCTCCTGCCATATCTGCATCTGAATACCCAAGAAGCTTTAAATTTCCATTGCCAAAATACAAGCAGCTTTTGGCAGTTCCTCTCAGATATCGTAGTATCGATTTCACTGCATTCTAGTGTTCCTTTCTTGGATTTGATAGGAATCTACTCACAACTCTGACAGCATAAGCAATGTCTGGTCTTGTACAGACCATTGCATACATAAGACTACCCACTGCAGAAGAATAGGGCACCTTGTTCATTTCTTCTTTTTCTTCTTCGTTCCCTGGACATTGCGTCTTACTCAGTTTGAGATGACTAGGTAATGGAACATGTACAGGTTTAGCATTATGCATGTTGAACCTTTCAAGAACTTTCTGGATATAGTCTTCTTGTGACATCCACAACATCCTTCTAGAACGATCTCTAGTTATCTTCATTCCGAGAATCTTCTTCACTGCACCCAGATCTTTCATGGCAAAAGACTTGCTCAATGCCTTCTTGAGAGCAGCTATTTTCGCCTTATCTTTCCCAATAATTAGCATATCATCAACATACAACAGAAGTATGATGGATTCACCATTCTCATAGTTCATCACAAACACACAATGGTCTGCGGAGGTCTTCTTGAAATTGTGTTGGGTCATGAAGAGATCAAACTTCTTGTACCATTGCCTTGGAGCTTGCTTCAGACCGTAGAGGCTTTTCTTCAGACGACACACTAGGTGTTCCTTGCCTGGTTCTGCAAAACCTTCTGGTTGCTCCATATAGATTTCCTCCTCTAGGTCTCCATGTAGGAATGTTGTTTTTACATCAAGTTGTTCAATCTCCAAGTCTAGTTTTGCAGCTAGACCGAGAATTGCTCTGATAGATGTCATCTTCACCACTAGTGAGAAGATTTCTTCAAAATCTATGCCTTTCTTCTGGTTGCACCCCTTTACAACAATTCTTGCTTTGTACCTGGGGTTTGGGTTGTTCTCTTCCGTCTTGAGCTTGAACACCCATTTGTTTTTCAACGCCTTTCGTCCATCTGGTAATCTCACCAGGTCATACGTCTGATTCTCTTTCAGGGACTGCATTTCTTCTTCCATGGCTTGCAACCATTTCTCCTTATCATTCGTCTCAATTGCTTCTATGAAGCTTTGAGGTTCTCCTTCATCAGTGAGATTGACATATTCATCTGAATAATATCTTCTTGATGGTTGTCTGACTCTTCTGGATCGTCTTACTTGAGATTCTTCTTCTGTCTCATCAGTCTCCATCATCCCGATCCCGACTTTGTTCTATCTCGGTTAGGTTGTTACATGCGATCAGTTGTTCCTCCCGATCATGTTCATCATTTCTTTGAGGATTCTCTCCCCCTGAATTGTTTATCACAACAAGACTTGAATCAGAAATCACTTTGTGCTTTGGCTTCTCAGATTGCTTAATGTCTTGGATCGTTTGATCTTCAAAGAACACCACATCCCTGCTTCGAACAATCTTCTTGTGTGCAGGATCCCATAATCTGAAACCAAGTTCATCTCTTGGTGAACCAAGGTATATGCATTCCTTCGTCTTTGCATCTAGCTTTGCTCTTTCATCTTTAGGAATGTGGACAAATGCCCTATACCCAAAGACTCTCAAGTGACCATAAGAGGCTTTCTTTCCAGTCCATACTTCATCTGGAATCTCTCCATTTAAAGGTCTTGAAGGAGACAGATTTATCATATCAACTGCAGTTTTCACTGCTTCGCCCCAAAATGATTTGGGAAGTTTTGCTTGAGGAAGCATGCTTCTGACTTTCTCTGCGATCGTTCTGTTCATCCTTTTAGCTACTCCATTCATCTGAGGTGTCTTGGGAGGAACTTTCTCATGTCTTATCCCATGAGTTTTGCAATATGTCTCAAACAGACCTATGTATTCTCCGCCATTATCACTTCTCAAGCATTTCAGTTTTCTTTCAGATGCTCGTTCTACAGAAGCATGAAACTCCTTGAAAGCTTGAAGAACTTGATCTTTCGTCTTCAATGGATACACCCACACCTTCCTAGAGTGATCATCAATGAAGGTAACAAAGTATTGAGCACCACCAATAGACCTTTCAAACGTTGAGCAAACATTTGAATGAACAAGATCCAGAATCTGCTTTCTTCTTGTTGCATCATCTGATCTTTTAAAAGATACTGTGTTGTTTTCCTGCTAGACAGTCTTCCACGGAGATTCAAGTGGCTACCCTTTTATGTTTGGGAGATGATCTTTTGCAAGGATCTCTAAACCCTTCTCGCTCATGTGGCCCGATCGTCTATGCCACGGTTCTTTCATTGCGTCTTGAGCAACATTCGTCCCCCCCTTGCATATCTTTCCCTGCATAATGTACAGAGAGCCTTCCTTTCTGCCGCGAGAAATAATCACGCTTCCTCGGATGAGTTTCCATCTGCCGCTACCAAATTGGTTTATCATCCCGGCTTCATCTAGCTTTCCCATCGAGATAAGGTTCGACGCATCTCGGTACATGTCCCGACCTCCTTCAGCACAAGCTTATTTCCATTCTCAGTCATCAAAGTTACTTCGCCAATACCGACGATTTTACTTGTGACATGGTTTCCCATCTTCACCGTACGAAATTCTCCTTTTTGGTATGATGAGAAGAATTCTTCATGAGGTGTGACGTGGAAGGATGCTCCTGAGTCAATTATCCATATGTAATCATCTAATGCAACATTTAGATAATTTTCTTCTCCGACAAGAAATATATTCTCATCATTCGAGGCCACTACAGTAGTTGTTCCATCTTCTTTCTTCTTCTTCGAGTCAATCTGGTCAGGGTGGACTGCTCCAGCTTGTTGGTCTCTTTTTATGAATCTACACTCAGGCTTTACGTGTCCTGGTTTGCCACAGTAATAACAATTTAGTCTGGTTCGAGATTTGGACCTACCTTGTGATTTTCCACGACATCCTTTTCCACGATTCTTACTCCTTCCTCTATTTTCAACAACATTGGCTACAAACTGATTGTTCAAACCTCTTTCCCTCCATCTTGACTCTTCATTTAGCAAACAGATGCATGTGAATCCATGCTAAGCTTTCCGTCTGGAGCAGAGTTGCTGAGAGTGACAACTAGAGTGTCCCAACTCTCAAGTAGAGAACTGAGGAGTAGAAGAGTTTGCAACTCATCATCAACACTCATGCATGCCTTTGTTAATTGATTAACAATGCCTTTGAAAGTGTTCAGATGTTCGATCATATTTTGACCGTCCATGTACTCCAACTTTACCAATCGTCTGACAAGGTGGGCTTTGTTCCTGGGCGTCTTCTTTTGAATCAAGGATTCAAGTTTTGTCCACAACTCATACGCATTGGTATAAGTTGATACATGCTCGAACAAGCTTCAATCAATATATTTCCGGATCATAGCCACTGCTTTCCGATTCTGAAGCTCCCAATCTTTGTCAGTCTTCACATCCGGCATATCCTTCGGCATATCCTTATGGGTAATTGGCAAATACAAATCTTTGCAGTATAGATGATCTTCCATCATCGACTTCCAATAGGAGTAGTTATCTGCAGTTAGCTTGAACATGTCTCCATCATGAGTGATAGCTCCCTCCACTTTGAGTTACACAGGCCAATAGCTCCTCCAACCAGGTGGGTTTTGATAAAAATAACACTATACGTAAATAGTGTCGTATAGGTGACTTGTACCGAATGCTGAAAATTACTGTAGTTTGTGAGCAGATGCGTGCAGGAAGTTCCCATGAAAGAGAGGTGGGTCAATAGACACACTTAAATACCAAGTCTTTCCTAGCGGAACTTTTCTAGGCATGCACTTTCACACTACCACACTTTATTTCCAGCAACAAGAATAATTCTTTTACGATGTGGAAGATCGGACAATCTTGCTGACCCACAGAGCATACTAAGAATTTTCTTATAAATCCGGCACCTAGTATTCCAGAGCTCTGATACCACTGTTGGGAAATACCAGCATAATTTCCCTCCTCTGTGAACTCAAAAATAAGCACTAAGCGGAAGCGTAAAATTAAGTGTAATTTAGCGTGGAAAAACCTCCTCAATGTGAGCAAGGAAAGACCACGGGACCCGTGGGCAGCTTAAACTCCCACTATAACAATAATGGGAATACAAAAATACAAGAATATTGTATCCTCAATTTGTGGATAACACTCTCACAAATTGGCTCACTATTTTTCTCTCTGAGAAAACTCTCTCTAAGGATCTCTCTATTTTTCTCTCACTCTCACTTGTGAGGATTGGTGTGATTAGTTAGCACCCCTTAAGCTTCTTTATATAGGCTTAAGAGGGCTCTCCAAGTTAGCTCCCATACAATGTGGGACTTGCTTTGGCTGAAATTTCCAACAAAATAGGCATGCCAACATCAAGTGAACACGTGTTATCATAAACAATAGTAACATACAGTAGCAATTAGGCAACATATATCAAACAAGCATATAGCATACCATAGGGTCATGGGTTAACCCTCATCTTACGCTACCTCAATGCCTACATGTTCATACTAGCCCTTCTCCTCATACCTGGTATGAAGATTCCCAACAACAATGATGCAAGCAAACTAAACACGTTCCCTCGAGTAGCTCGACGAGTTCCTCAAATCTTGACCAACACAAAAAGGGAAAACATCAATATCAGATTCAAGCAACAATGAATAAGAGATTAATAGAGGGATGAACACGTTACCTTAATTTGACACTAGCACGCGACTCTCTCCCCAAACGCAAGCAAGAACGCCTAAGAACACAAAGGGTTTTAAAGAGAAGAGAGGAAAGAGGTTTCTATTGCACAATGATTGCGAAAAGTGTCAAAAGTGAGGGTTATACCCGCAACCCTTCTAACCCACTTATTTATACTGTCAGAACGGTATGTACGGCCGTGCTTCGTGATGTACAGCCGTGCATAAGCTTTTCGCAGTGCATTCGAAGAAACGACGCAAAGCAGGACACATGTGGGACATAATATGTACGGGCTGTGCATAATTATGTACGGCCGTGCATAATTATCTGGAGCTCTAGCTTAATCTTTTCTGCATGATTCGTGGGGCGAACAATGATCGCAGCGTGAGGTCTACTAAGCAACCGAATTTGGCCAAAACACCTGCAGTAAGACTTGTAGATAATTCTCTTAGCTTACCAACGCATCAAAGATGACCTCAATCAGAGATCTAGAACTCAAGATATGGCTAAAACACTGAAACATGTTACTAGGACTCTAAAAGGATTGAACCTTTCTAAGGCTAAACTTTCCCAAACATGAACTTAGACATCAAAAACAAACATATAAAAGCACATAAAAGACTTTACGGAAAACGGGGTGTTCCAGGTTCTATTGTGGTTCAAGGTATTAATGATGATCAACAAAAACATTTTTCTAAATAAAGCCAAAAATATTTTATCAATACAAATCCCTCTTAAATGATAGATTTGTTTTCTGTGTTCAAAAATATATTTCAATCAATTTACACAAAGGCATTACTCTGCTCCTGTGTGTTACTCTTTAAAGCTTGCAAATTTCAATCTTTTTTTAATATAAGCAAAAGTATATTAATAAATGGGATACTCAAACCGAATACAAGAACACAATCCAATAGACAGAGACGAATCTAAATAAAATACTGACCAACTCTAAGAACGATATTAGCTTTACAGATGTCTAAATCTAAAACCAAACTCACATACCAGCAACCCCCACAAACTTAGTTCCCAGCAATTCAGCAAAAGCACCAAAGACCCAGGAACAAAAACCTAAATAACCCACCCCTAGATACAACAATCATATGCATTCAAAGGAATATATAGATTCCCCCCATAAAGCAGATTTTAAGCCAGACCCCAACTCTCATGATTAACTCCATGATAACCAAAATCCCCGCATAAAAGACCCTTGAAGAGATACCCACAAAGCACTAAACAAACCAACACTAAGGAGAGAATCTGTACAGCAAGCAACCATGGTCGTCAATTGGACTTGCAAGCTAAAAGTCTAACACGCATTGATAATTTTGAATCTGAAGCCCCTTCAAACAATGACTTGTTTGTCTCTACCTTTGTAGAATCTTTGGGCTGCTTCATTAGGAGGCTCTTCCATACCATCAGACTCATTCGCCTCAAATGTCCCACGTTGCCTGAGACCATCAACCACATCCACTGCATTGACTGAAGTTGTTTAAGATAGTCATCGTGTAATCCATTGCCTGATGCATCCAGGTTGAGATCATCATCACCAACATCATCTAGATTAATATTCAGCAACTCTTCGCCATGATCAGTCCAAATCCAATAATTAGGCTTGAACCCACGTCGATACAGGTGTACCTTCACTTCATCGTCACTCAAAACCTTTGTACAATTGCACTTAATGCACAAACATCTAATCCTCCTCTTCGGCATAATCACAAAGTTTCCTATCTTTGAGAATAAACTCTTCAATTCCATCTATAAACGATTGTTTTAGACCCCGTCTTCCAGCCTCGTTCCTATCATACACCCAACTACAACTCGAGGGATAATAATCTATCCTTCTGACGCATATTTAAACATGATTCTATGACCCTGAATCGCTCTCTTTCTTTAAATGGTATGACCCTATCCCATTTGAGAAGAAACTTCTTCATCACTGTAATATACTAGTTACTCATTATTTCTCATGTCTTATAGCTGACGAAATTTCGGCAGCATTTCCCATTGATCTCCAAGTACAGGACTTGACTGCGGTCAGTTCTACCACGAACAAGTATGGACTCAGAGAACAAAAGAAAATGTATCAAACTGAAATTTCATCAACTATTTAACATATGAGTATCAACGAGTAACTATTATAGCAGTGGAGAAAAAATTTCTTCCGAAACTGTCCCAATAGGACACTTCAATATTCAATAAAATAAGAGATACCATAACCATCTGTACACATGCTCCATAATATTGAACCTCGAATGGGAAACTAAGGTTTTTCTGAAGTACGTAATAATTATACTCTAAAATACATAAGTACCACATTGGTAAACAAACATAAGCAACTACTTTTAATAATTAATTCATTTATGTAAAAACAAAATTCAATGTTATAATCTTATGTAATTTTAGGTTTTCAAAATTTTGCCCTAAGTATATGGTTTAATTATTCAATCATTTAATTTATATACGTTAATATTAATTACTTATATGTTATTCTTTCTACACTTATATTTTTTATTTTATTGTTTTAAGTCTTATGAGACTTTTTTTTTGTAAGCTTAAGTCTTATGAGACTTAACTAACATCTCTTATAAGTACTAAGACAACTTAGCAGTATTATGCTTATGGTTTAATCATTTATTTATTTAAATAATTTTAATTTTGCAACCGTTTTATTCAATTACTTAAATATTAATTAGTTGTTTAAATATTAATTATTTTTTATACTTAATCTTTTTTCATTTTTTATAAGTGTTATGATATAGATTATTTATTATTGTTTAATTGTAATTATTAACTATATAATTATTTTTTTGTAGTATATTGAGAAGATTCATGATCTAGTTGCTTTAAAATTTTGGATTAAGACAGTGATAAATCCACTTGCATGGTATTATTAAGATAAATTTTTTATTAAAGTTAAATGATTAAGGTTTTGTTTAGGTAGGCATTTTATTTAAGTGCTTATTTAATTTAATATGGGGATCTTTTATATAATAAGCTTCTTTTAAATTAAGTTATTTAGTATTGAGATACATATAAACATGCTGAAAAACTTCATTTTCATATGCTGAATGATTTTTTTTTTTTTTTTGTGGATACATGCCGAATGAGTTATCACTTAAGACTTTTCTAAGAAGATTTTATAAAACAAGTTAAAAATAACTTTCGAGTTTAACAAGTTATTTAAGTTTATCTAAATATTTTTCTTTACATAAAAACACTTATAATAGAATAAAAGCTCTAATAAATTGTAAGTTGTGTTATCCAACCTATGCTTAATATGCATATAGCTTCTGCTTTCTTCAACTATAAGTCGATTATAGTCATATAAATTTCTTGTAATTTATATTTCGATTCCTTGAACTTATGTCAACATATAGAATAATATATGAAGGAATTTTTCTTAATATACACGGTTTAATAAATTTAAGGAATGAAATTACTGAGTCTTGAACTATCAGAATTTTTTTTTACAATTAACCCATACTCGAAGGAAATTCTTGCATTTAGCAAGTTGAATTGGTAATTGATAATTAATTGGATAATATTTGGTTTTTTTTTTAACAGAGAAAGAAGAAATGCAGAAAGCGTAGAGAGGAGGAGGGGTTGTATATGCAGCTGAGCGAGGCAATGGAGTGTTTGGAGCACATATGCACGGAGGGCTGCACCCACGTGGGACCTTACGATGTGGCTCTCAACAGAGAGAAGACCATGTTCTAAGTTTGCCACGTGTCAAAGTGTTGATTCTTCACTTTGCCACGTGCAAGAAGAGGGTCAATGGAGGTTGTGAACACCCATTTTTGTCCATCTTCATTTTTATGATAGCATGTTTCAAGAAGACTAATAATATGAAGAAAAGAGGGAGTGATCCCTTCTAGTCCATCACATTTGCTGTTGGACGGGGAGATCCCGTCCATCACATTATTAATTTGCTGTTGGACGCGGTTCAGGCCAGACCATTGCACTTGCTGTGGACGGGATGGTCTCGTCCATTGCGTTGGACCTGCTGTTAGACACGGTCCAGGCCAGCCCCTTTAATTTGCTGTTGGATGCGGTCCAGTCCACTACCTTGGACTTGCTGTGGACGGGATGGTCTCGTCCATTACGTTGGACTCACTTGTTGGATGGGGTGGTCCCGTCCATTTCATTAGACTGGCTGTTGGACGCAGTCCAGTCCATTGCAATGGACTCACTTGTTGGACGAGATGGTCCCGTCCAGTCCACTACCTTGGACTGGCTGTTGGACGCAGTCCAGTCCATTGCATTAGACTCACTTGTTGGACGAGGTGGTCCCGTCCGATCCCACTACATTGGGCCATTGGCGTTGGGCGCAGATCCATTGCATTGACTCACTCGTTGGGCGAGGTGGTCCCGTCGATGCTTTCCACTTTGCGATGGGCGGGGTGGTCCGTCCATTGCTTTAACTTGCTGTTGGACGGGATGATCCCGTCCAGTGTCTTGCACTTTCTGATGGACGGGGTGGTCCCGTCCAGTTCTTTGCACTTGCTGATGGACAGGGTGGTCCCGTCCAGTGCTTTGCACTTGCTGATGGACGGGGTGGTCCCGTCCACTGCTTTCCACTAGCTGATGGACGGGGTGCTCCCGACCATTGCTTTACACTTGCTGATGGACAGGGTAGTCCCGTCCATTGCTTTGCACCTGCTGTTGGTCCCGTCCAGTCCTGTCCTTTTTTATTTCTGTTGGACAAGGGGGTTCTGTCCACTTCAATTACTTTAATTTCTGTTGGACGAGGAGGTTCCGTCCACTGCAATTATCTTTTCTTGTTGGATGAGGAGGTCTGTCCAGTGTATATCCACTTTTGCATATCTAATTTTCTGTTGGGACGAAGAGATTCCGTCCACTGCAACTTTATTTTCAGGCTAAAGGCTAAAGAATAAAGAAAGAAGAAGGAGAAGATAAGGAAGAAAGGACGAAGAAAACAAGGAGAAAAGACAATCAACAAAAAGGAAATGAAGCTGAGTTATGCCTCCTACCCACTTTACATACCAGGCAAGACCTCTTTCCCTCCTCTACCCATTGGTCGTCCTTCTTCCTTACCTCCTCCCTTGTTTTAACCTGGTAACCTGATGAGTGTGATTCCACCTCATCTTTGTCCATCATTTTGCATGCATTTTCATGTAGTTTAGGCATATTTTTATTAGATTTTAGGTTAATTTTCCTTTGGAACGGGTAAGGCGGTTTTCGTGTGTTGTTTTGCAGATATAAAGGGTAAATTGCTCAAGATCAACCATGATGAAGTTTGGATGAAGATGGAGCTTTAAAACTGAAGAAAATGAGCCAAACAGAACCCATCACGGCCTAGCCGTGATGCCCATCACGGCCATGATTGAGCAAAACTGAAAAAGAAGAAAGGCTGAAGTCAGAGTCTGTCACGGCCTGGCCGTGATAGCCATCACGGCCGTGACCCAAAACCACCAAAAGTCAGAGCACATCACGGCCCTGCCGTGAAATTCTTCACGGGCCATGAAACTGAAGTCTCGCGTCGCGAAACATATCTCGCGTCGCGAGAAATTGGATTTTCCAGAATTGCAGAGGCAGAGACCGTCACGGCCTGGCCGTGATGGCCATCACGGCCGTGACGCGCATTACTTGGACCTGAAGAAACCGAAATAGATCAGATTTTGAGTTGGTTTGGGACTCTAACTTCCCCATTTCTATAAATATGGACCAAGGCATCAGAACCAAAAGATCATCAGACCTTTGGGGCTACTACTCTAGGCATAGATTTAGGATCTCTTCTCCTCTTCTCCTCTTCTCCTCTCTTCTCTTTTCTGATTTTTATTATGTTGTCAACCCAGCTTGTCATCTCCATGGCAAGACTGGAGTAGTAGCTTAGTTTCTAGGGACTAGGGCTCTGCCCGAGGCAAGTTTGTAAATGATGTTAATTTGATGTTGAAACCATTGTTGATTTATAATTGTTTTAGATCTGATTTCTAGTGTGTTATTCACTCATAAATTTCGGCAACCGTTTATTTACGTGACATAGACGTTCTAAGGAGGAACCTAGCGGTGAACTTAGGATCTCTAGGGTGATTCACTCGTAAAGCCCGGCAGCCACTAGTTTGTGAGATGTGAATTATCCAAGGAGGAACCTAGCGGTGAACTTAGGTTATTTGCATGACCGAGACATTCCAAGGAGGAACCTAGCGGTGAACTTGGGTGTCGGACCTATAGAAGTCAGACTTGGGACTGAAATCACGAGAGTTAGAAGCCGTCCCTCGAGGAGCAACGAGTTGTCACGGAACGCAAAGGGTCCAATCTGGGATCGACTACCACGAGAGTAGGGGTCGGGTCAATTGGGCACGGCTTTTGTAACCCGAGAGGGAGCTTAAGCTATCAGAGGATAAACTCGCCTTCAAGGCAATCTCGGTAATCAACAAAGGTAAATCAGATTAGCAACATAAACAGCCTCAAAGGTAACCCAAATCCCTAGGAATCCGTTTAGATCAAAACCCCAAAAACATTTGTTTTCTGTTTTAATTGTTCTCTGCTCATCTATCTTTCAAATTCAAAAACCATTTCAAAAATATAAAAATCCTTTTTACAAAGTCCAGATCTAATCGATTCGAAAACCGATTGCGATTCGGGAACACAGTCTCTGTATAAAAATCAAACAAAAAGAAAATTTCTTTTCCTTCTATTGTATCCATCTCTCTTGTGTTATATGCAAAGATCTCTAAGTCTTGGGAGCCTTAGTGAGATTGATCCGGAGATCGAGAGGACCTTCCACAGACGTAGAAGACTACAAAGAGAGGGAGAAAGGTTGAGTCCCGTTCCACTCATGGCGAATCAACCGGATACAAAACCTTTGAAGGATTACGCAGCCCCAAATGCGAGAGGCTTGCGAACTGGGATTGCAAGGCCAGAGATTGAGGCGGAAAACTATACCATACCACCTATGCTAATCAACATGATTAGGCAACATCAATTCGGAGGATTGCCTTCGGAGGACCCGACCGATCACATAGAGACATTTTTAGAGTTCACCGATGCAATCCGGATTCATGGAGCCTCAGTCGATGTTGTGCGTTTGAGACTGTTCCCCTCATCTCTCACTGGGAAGGCGAAGGCCTGGCTTAAGCAAATCCCCGCTAACACTTTGACCACTTGGGACCAATTGGAGCAGGCGTTCTTGGAGAAATTCTTTCCTCCATCCAAGACGGCCTACATAAGAACCCAGATCACCGGCTTCTTCCAGAAAGACGGAGAATCATTATCGGAAGCTTGGGATCGATACAAGGGACTGCTGGAGTCGTGCCCACATCACGGACTCGAGAGGTGGTTAATAGTGCACACCTTCTATAATGGATTAGACTACTCTTCGAAGGTGTCACTAGATTCTGCAGCCGGTGGAGCATTTATGAATAGGCCTCTCACTGAGGCATTCAACATCATCGAGAATGTCGCCACCAACTACCACCAATGGGGATCCGAAAGAGGTAATAACCCGAACAAGATTTCGGGGGTAAGTTTGAGGTAAATAGCACAGATCTTATTATGTCAAAAATAGACTCACTTAATAAACGTTTTGATCGGCTGGAAAGAGCTAATGTGAGTGCATTAGGTGCTACTAACCTTGTTTGTGAGATTTGTGGAATGCAGGGACATGACATGATGGGATGCCCACATGGATCCGAAGCGCTTGGGTGAACAAGTGAACTCTTGTAACAACTACTATGATACGAACCCGAAGCTGCCTAACTATGCTCCCCCAAATCCCTACAACCAAAGAAGGAACAACCCTTACCTCTCCTACTAGCAACTACAGCAAGACACGCTCAACCATGAGTTCTAAGAAGGTCAAGGTAATAAGAGAACCACACCGGGTACCCTCGGTACAAAGATCTAAACTCGAGACTTTATTTGAAAGTTTTGTCGAAACTCAGACAAAACAGAATGAGGAGTTTAGACAACAAGGAAGGGCAGTGAGTGAGGCAATAAAGGATCTAGCATCTAAGGTAGACAACTTAGCAACTCATAACAAGATGCTAGAAACCCAGATTGCCCAACAAGCCAGCACGTACTCGAGACCTAAGGGTGCATTCCCGGGGCAACCCGAAGCAAATCCCAATGAGCATTGCAATGTCATACACTTGAGGGATGATAAGCTTGGGGTGGGGGTAGCTGAATTGGACGTGGAACCGGAGGAGGACACGAGCGAAAAGGAAGAGCCAGAACCGAAATATGTCCCTCCACCACCGTACCAACCCCCGATACCTTTCCCACAGAGGTTGGTCAGGAAAAAGCAAGTAGATGTAGAGACTAAAATGCCTACTAAACTGAAAGACCCAGGTAGTTTCTCCATCGCTTGCTCAATTGAACAAGTGCACATTGACCAAGCCTTATGTGACTTAGGGGCTAGTGCGAGCTTGATGCCCCTTACTATCATGGAAAGGTTGGAAAGTAAAGAGTTGAGACCATTCAAATTCTCCTTACAATTTGCGGACGGCTCAACTAGGACTCCTCTAGGCATACTAGAGAATGTCCCTGTGAAGGTAGGGAAATTCTTCATCCCTACCGACTTCCTGGTATTGGATATGAAAGGGAATTCTGAATTCCCCATCATTTTAGGAAGGCCATTCTTGGCAACTGCTGGAGCAGAAATAGACGTAAGGAATGGGAAGCTCTCTCTAACTGTAGAGGAAGGTAGGATCGATTTTCAATTGACTAACTCTGATAACAACCTTCCTTTTGAGAGCCATGTGTGCAGAATTGATACAACGTCTCCAGTGGTAAAAGAAGAACTGAACATGGAAGCAACTCCGAAGGTATGCATGGCTAATGATGCACCCAGCAGTGATGGAAGTGGAGTTGCTGTCCATACTGAAACAAAACTTCCGCCGGAAGGAAGGAAGGCTAGGAAGCTCCAAGAAAAAAGAGCGAAGCGGAAGCATTATTGGCCGTATGAGCAGAAACGGCTATTTGAAGGAGCTCCTTGGAAGAAAAGTGTGCCTGCACATCTATGCCCAGCCGACCCCGGTTGACTGAAGGAAGTTTGGTCAAGCTTAAGACCATAAATAAGCGCTTCTTGGGAGGCAACCCAAGTTTTCTTTCCCTTTTTCCTTTTGTTTTTGATTTAACCTCTTGAATAATTTGAGAAGATCAAGAGGCAAAAATATCATTAATAGGTTTGTCTAGTGTTTTCAGGTTGAGAAAGAGAAGAAGAGCAATAAAAAGGATAAAGTCAGAGGCCATCACGCCCTGGCCGTGACAGTGGTCACGGCCGTGATGAACTAAACAAGAGCACAGAAAGGATCACGGCCTAGCCGTGACAACCATCACGGGCGTGATGAGAGGATGCCAAAGCCAGAGAGCATCACGGCCTAGCCGTGATGTAGATCACGGCCGTGACAGGGCAACTCCTGAGGACCAGAAACGATCACGGCCTAGCCGTGATGAGCCTCACGGCCGTGATAAAATTTCTACCCAAATTTTGACTGGAATGTGAAGCCAACACCCGCTACCGACTTGGTAAGTTGTTCCAATTTTTCTCCTCTCTCTGACTTGATTATTTACATTAGAGACAATGTAAGTAATCAAGCTTGGGGTGGGGGTATTTATTTTTGCATTTGCATGGTTGCATTCATATTGCATTCACATAGGCATAGATTGGTATGATCACATTCTCTAGATTGCCTCTCACTTAGAACATGCATCCGATTGTGAGAACTTGGAGCCAAATGAATTGAGATAGTGAATTTTGAACCCAATTTTTCATTATTCTTGTGATATGGCTAAAAATAAAAATTTCTTGAGATAGTCATTTGATAGTTGATAATTAGCATGTGGTTCCTTAGACTTGTGTACCTCACTGATTTATGAACTACTAAATGTAAGATTTTGAGCCAAAAGGGGTATTCACTAAATCTACCCCATTTCTTGTGAAAGAGTGATTTAATTCCTCATGGACTGTATTTTCTAGAACTTGACTTAAAACCATTTCAAAACTTAAAAATTTTTTGAAAACATTTTTGGAAATGATTGAGGCACTAGGTATTTTTCCGGCCTCCCGAGCTTTGAATGATAAATGCTACCCCTTAGTTGCCCAATTTTGAGCCTTAAGAAAAAAAATACTTTTCTTGGTACCATGAATTAATTTGATAAATAATGTTTGGTATGGCACCTTTTAAAGTATTACAAAAAGGGCAAAATGGTAGTTGGAAAAAGAATGGGATGAAAATATTTCTCTTGAGCTAAAAAGCTCCCCTTCTCCAAACAAGTAAAAATGAAATAAACAGAAAAAAAAAAATGGAGAAGGGGATGACAAAGAAAGTGAGAAAAGAAAGAAAAAAAAAAAGAAAAAAAAAAAGAGGAAGAAAGGTGGAAAAAGTAAATCAAAGCCCTTAAAAGGTATTTTAGAAGGTGTCATACCTTGTAATGTTTGATAATTTATCTAGCCTTCTTGAAAATTCCCTTTCTTTGATTTTCCCACCTAACAATAAATCCCATGGCCACATTACAACCAAATGAAAAGACCTCTTGATTCTTAAGTGTTTTCTTAAATAAAGTAGAGATTTGGTTAATAGTCAAGCCTATGGTAAAATACTTTACTTGAGGAAATGGAGTGAATTGTCATAAACCCTAAAACACTTGAGTGAGGTGAGATGAGTGCCCAAATCAGTGAGGACATGAACTTGAAAAAAACCTAAGCTTCTAATTGGACTTGAACTTGATTATCTCTTGAGTGCTTATTAAAAATGCCTATTACTTGGATTAGCTTCTAGGGTTCTTAGTTCACTATCCATGCTTTGAATGATTTATATCTTATGGCCTGAGTAATTGCTTGAGGACAAGCAAAGTTTTAAGCTTGGGGTGATTTGATGAGTGTGATTCCACCTCATCTTTGTCCATCATTTTGCATGCATTTTCATGTAGTTTAGGCATATTTTTATTAGATTTTAGGTTAATTTTCCTTTGGAACGGGTAAGGCGGTTTTCGTGTGTTGTTTTGCAGATATAAAGGGTAAATTGCTCAAGATCAACCATGATGAAGTTTGGATGAAGATGGAGCTTTAAAACTGAAGAAAATGAGCCAAACAGAACCCATCACGGCCTTAGCCGTGATGCCCATCACGCCCATGATCGAGCAAAACTGAAAAAGAAGAAAGGTGAAGTCGAGTCTCGTCACGGCCTGGCCGTGATAGCCATCACGGCCGTGACCCAAAACCACCAAAAGTCAGAGCACATCACGGCCCTGCCGTGAAATTCTTCACGGGCCATGAAACTGAAGTCTCGCGTCGCGAAACATATCTCGCGTCGCGAGAAATTGGATTTTCCAGAATTGCAGAGGCAGAGACCGTCACGGCCTGGCCGTGATGGCCATCACGGCCGTGACGCGCATTACTTGGACCTGAAGAAACCGAAATAGATCAGATTTTGAGTTGGTTTGGGACTCTAACTTCCCCATTTCTATAAATATGGACCAAGGCATCAGAACCAAGGAGAACATCAGACCTTTGGGGCTACTACTCTAGGCATAGATTGAGGATCTCTTCTCCTCTTCTCCTCTCTTCTCTTTTCTGATTTTTATTATGTTGTCAACCCAGCTTGTCATCTCCATGGCAAGACTGGAGTAGTAGCTTAGTTTCTAGGGACTAGGGCTCTGCCCGAGGCAAGTTTGTAAATGATGTTAATTTGATGTTGAAACCATTGTTGATTTATAATTGTTTTAGATCTGATTTCTAGTATGTTATTCACTCATAAATTTCGGCAACCGTTTATTTACGTGACATAGACGTTCTAAGGAGGAACCTAGCGGTGAACTTAGGATCTCTAGGGTGATTCACTCGTAAAGCCCGGCAGCCACTAGTTTGTGAGATGTGGATGATCTAAGGAGGAACCTAGCGGTGAACTTAGGTTATTTGCATGACCGAGACATTCCAAGGAGGAACCTAGCGGTGAACTTGGGTGTCGGACCTATAGAAGTCAGACTTGGGACTGAAATCACGAGAGTTAGAAGCCGTCCCTCGAGGAGCAACGAGTTGTCACGGAACGCAAAGGGTCCAATCTGGGATCGACTACCACGAGTAGAGGGTCGGGTCCCTTGGGCACGGCTTTTGTAACCCAAGAGGGAGCTTAAGCTATCAGAGGATAAACTCGCCTTCAAGGCAATCTCGGTAATCAACAAAGGTAAATCAGATTAGCAACATAAACAGCCTCAAAGGTAACCCAAATCCCTAGGAATCCGTTTAGATCAAAACCCCATAAACATTTGTTTTCTGCTCATCTATCTTTTAATTTTCAAATTCAAAACCTTTTTCAAAACTCTCTAAAAAGTCCAGAACTTAATCGATTCGAAATTCATTGTGATTCGGGAACACAGTCTCTGTGGGATCGATATCTTTTATTACTTGACGGCAGTCCGGTACACTTGCCGGATTCGCAACGCGCGTGCGTCCGCGCACGACATCAATGATTGAGATGAAAATCAAACATTTTCCAAAACCCTCCTTTACAAAGTCCAGAACTTAATCGATTCGAAATTCATTGTGATTCGGGAACACAGTCTCTGTGGGATCGATATCTTTTATTACTTGACGGCAGTCCGGTACACTTGCCGGATTCGCAACGCGCGTGCGTCCGCGCACGACATCAAGTTTTTGGCGCCGTTGCCGGGGACTGTGCCATTTCGAATTTCAAATTAGTTTTAAATTGATTTTTCTGGACCCTTTTCTTTTTATTTGATTTTTATTTCTGAAAAAAAAAAAAAAAAAAATCAAAAAAATCAAAAATTTCTTTTCCTTCTATTGTATCCATCTCTCTTGTGTTATATGCAAAGATCTCTAAGTCTTGGGAGCCTTAGTGAGATTGATCCGGAGATCGAGAGGACCTTCCACAGACGTAGAAGACTACAAAGAGAGGGAGAAAGGTTGAGTCCCGTTCCACTCATGGCGAATCAACCGGATACAAAACCTTTGAAGGATTATGCAGCCCCAAATGCGAGAGGCTTGCGAACTGGGATTGCAAGGCCAGAGATTGAGGCGGAAAACTACACCATACCGCCTATGCTAATCAACATGATTAGGCAACATCAATTCGGAGGATTGCCTTCGGAGGACCCGACCGATCACATAGAGACATTTTTAGAGTTCACCGATGCAATCCGGATTCATGGAGCCTCAGTCGATGTTGTGCGTTTGAGACTGCTTCCCCTCATCTCTCACTGGGAAAGGCGAAGGCCTGGCTTAAGCAAATCCCACTAACACTTTGACCACTTGGGACCAATTGGAGCAGGCGTTCTTGGAGAAATTCTTCCCTCCATCCAAGACGGCCTACATAAGAACCCGGATCACCGGCTTCTTCCAGAAGACGGAGAATCATTATCGGAAGCCTGGGATCGATACAAGGGACTGCTGAGTCGTGCCCACATCACGGACTCGAGAGGTGGTTAATAGTGCACACCTTCTATAACGGATTGGACTACTCTTGAAGGTGTCACTAGATTCTGCAGCCCGGTGGAGCGTTTATGAATAGGCCTCTCACCGAGGCATTCAACATCATTGAGAATGTCGCCACCAACTACCACCAATGGGGTTCGAAAGAGGGTAATAACCCGAACAAGATTTCGGGGGGTAAGTTTGAGGTAAATAGCACAGATCTTATTATGTCAAAGATAGACTCACTTAATAAACGTTTTGATCGGCTGGAAAGAGCTAATGTGAGTGCATTAGGTGCTACTAACCTTGTTTGTGAGATTTGTGGAATGCAGGGACATGACATGATGGGATGCCCACATGGATCCTAAGGCCGGGTGAACAAGTGAACTCTTGTAACAACTACTATGATACAAACACGAATCTGCCCAACTATGCTCCCCAAATCCCTACAACCAAAGAAGGAACAACCCTTACCTCTCCTACGGCAACTACAAAGAACACGCTCAACCATGAGTTCCAAGAAGGTCAAGGTAATAAGAGAACCACACCGGGGTACCCTCAGGTAAAAAGATCTAAACTCGAGACTTTATTTGAAAGTTTTGTCGAAACTCAGACAAAACAGAATGAGGAGTTTAGACAACAAGGAAGGGCAGTGAGTGAGGCAATAAAGGATCTAGCATCTAAGGTAGACAACTTAGCAACTCATAACAAGATGCTAGAAACCCAGATTGCCCAACAAGCCAGTACGTACTCGAGACCTAAGGGTACATTCCCGGGCAACCGAAGCAAATCCCAATGAGCATTGCAATGTCATACACTTGAGGGATGATAAGCTTGGGGTGGGGGTAGCTGAAATGGACGTGGAACCGGAGGAGGAGGACACAAGCGAAAAAGAAGAGCCAGAACCGAAATATGTCCCTCCACCACCGTACCAACCCCCGATACCTTTCCCACAAAGGTTGGTTAGGAAAAAGCAAGTAGATGTAGAGACTAAAATGCCTACTAAACTGAAAGACCCAGGTAGTTTCTCCATCGCTTGCTCAATTGAACAAGTGCACATTGACCAAGCCTTATGTGACTTAGGGGCTAGTGCGAGCTTGATGCCCCTTACTATCATGGAAAGGTTGGAAAGTAAAGAGTTGAGACCGTTCAAATTCTCCTTACAATTTGCGGACGGCTCAACTAGGACTCCTCTAGGCATACTAGAGAATGTCCCTGTGAAGGTAGGGAAATTCTTCATCCCTACCGACTTCCTGGTATTGGATATGAAAGGGAATTCTGAATTCCCCATCATTTTAGGAAGGCCATTCTTGGCAATCTGTGGAGCAAGTAATAGACGTAAGGAATGGGAAGCTCTCTCTAACTGTAGAGGAAGGAAGGATCGATTTTCAATTGTCTAACTCTGATAACAACCTTCCTTTTGAGAGCCATGTGTGCAGAATTGATACAACGTCTCCAGTGGTAAAAGAAGAACTGAACATGGAAGCAACTCCGAAGGTATGCATGGCTAATGATGCACCCAGCAGTGATGGAATTGGAGTTGCTGTCCATACTGAAATAAAACTTCCGCCGGGAGGAAGGAAGGCTAGGAAGCTCCGAGAGAAAAGAGCAAAGCGGAAGCATTATTGGCCGTATGAGCAGAAACGGCTATTTGAAGGAGCTCCATGGAAGAGAAGTGTGCCTGCACTTCTACGCCCAAGACCCTCTTGATCAAGGAAGTTTGGTCAAGCTTAAGACCATAAATAAGCGCTTCTTGGGAGGCAACCCAAGTTTTCTTTCCCTTTTTCCTTTTGTTTTTGATTTAACCTCTTGAATAATTTGAGAAGATCAAGAGGCAAAAATATCATTAATAGGTTTGTCTAGTGTTTTCAGGTTGAGAAAGAGAAGAAGAGCAATAAAAAGGATAAAGTCAGAGGCCATCACGCCCTGGCCGTGACAGTGGTCACGGCCGTGATGAACTAAACAAGAGCACAGAAAGGATCACGGCCTAGCCGTGACAACCATCACGGGCGTGATGAGTAGGATGCCAAAGCCAGAGAGCATCACGGCCTAGCCGTGATGTAGATCACGGCCGTGACAGGGCAACTCCTGAGGACCAGAAACGATCACGGCCTAGCCGTGATGAGCCTCACGGCCGTGATAAAAATTTCTACCCAAATTTTGACTGGAATGTGAAGCCAACACCCGCTACCGACTCGGTAAGTTGTTCCATTTTTCTCCTCTCTCCGACTTGATTATTTACATTGGAGACAATGTAAGTAATCAAGCTTGGGGTAGGGGTATTTATTTTTGCATTTGCATTGTTGCATTCATGTTGCATTCACATAGGCTTAGATTGGTATGATCACATTCTCTAGATTTTCCCTCACTTAGAACATGCATCCGATTGTAAAAACTTGGAGCCAAATGAATTGAGATAGTGAATTTTGAACCCAATTTTTCATTATTCTTGTGATATGGCTAAAAATAAAAATTTCTTGAGATAGTCATTTGATAGTTGATAATTAGCATGTGGTTCCTTAGACTTGTGTACCTCACTGATTTATGAACTACTAAATGTAAGATTTTGAGCCAAAAGGGGTATTCACCAAATCTACCCCATTTCTTGTGCTAGAGTGTTGTAATTCCTCATGGACTGTATTTTCTAGAACTTGACTTGAAACCATTTCAAAACTTAAAAATTTCTGAAAACATTTTTGGAAATGATTGAGGCACTAGGTATTTTTCCGGCCTCCCGAGCTTTGATTGATAAATGCTACCCTATTTAAAGAAATTCTTTTCTCTTTTTTTTTTCTTAAAAAAAGAAGGGATCTCTCTTCCCAAAAAAAAAAGGGGGGAGCACGGGGTTTTCCCCTTCCCCCCCCCGGTTTTCTAAATAAAGTGGAGATTTGATTAATACCGCCTCATGGTAAAATACTCTTCCTTTGAAGAAATGGAGTGAATTGTCATAAACCACAAACACTTGGAGGAGGTGAGATGAGTTCCCAGTCAGTGAGGACATGAACTTGAAGAACCTAAACTTCTAATTGGACTTGAACTTGATTATCTCTCGAATGCTTATTAAAAATGCCTATTACTTGGATTAGCTTCTAGGGTTCTTAGTTCACTATCCATGCTTTGAAAGATTTATATCTTTGGTAAGAGTAATTGTTGAGGACAAGCAAAGTTTCAAGTTCAGGGTGATTTGGATGAGTGTGATTCCACCTCATCTTTGTCCATCATTTTGCATGATTTTGCTATGTAGTTTAGGCATATTTTTATTAGATTTTAGGTTAATTTTTCCTTTGGAACGGAAGGGCGTTTTCGTGTTGTTTTGCAGATATAAAGGGTAAATTGCTCAAGATCAACCAAGATGAAGTTTGTATGAAGATGGAGCTTTAAAATTGAAGAAAATGAGCCAAACAGAAAGCCATCACGGCCTGGCCGTGATGCCCATCCCGACCATGAGCAGCAAAATCAAAAAGAAGAAAAGGTCGGGTCGAGCTCCGTCATACCGCCGCGGATAGCCATCAGGCCGTGACCCAAAACCACGAAAAGTCAGGAGCACATCACGGCCCAGGCGCGGAAATTCTTCACGACCATTCAGAGGCTCGCGTCGCGAGCAGCATTCTCGCCCCACGACGAGATTTTGCAAAGCAATCAGGCAGAGACCATCACCGCCCGGTCGTGATGGCCATCACGGCGCGACGCCGTGGTTTACTTGGACCAAGAAACTTAAAATAGATCAGATTTTGAGTTGGTTTGGGACTAAACTTCCCCATTTCTATAAATATGACCGCAGGCATCGATACGGAAGATCAACACACGAGGGCTACTACTCTGGGCATAGATTTTAGGATCTCTTCTCCTCTTCTCCTTCTCTTTTCTGGATTTTTATTATGTTGTCATCCCAGACTTGTCATCTCCATGGCAAGGCTGGAGTAGTAACTTAGTTTCTAGGGACTAGGGCTGCTCCGAGGTTTGTAAATAATGTTAATTTGATGTAAAATCTTTGTTAATTATGAATTGTTTTTAGATCTGATTTCTAGTGTGTTTATCACTCGTAAATTTCGCGCAGCCTGATTTATTTACGTGACATAGACGTTAAGGAGGAACCTAGCGGTGAACTCAGGATTTCTAGGGTGTTCCACACGTAAAGCCCGGCAACAACTGGTTTGTGAGATGTGAATGATCCAAAGGAGGAACCTAGCGGTGAACTTAGGTTGTTTGCATGATCGAGACATTTCAAGGAGGAACCTAGCGGTGAACTTGGGTGTGCGACCTATAGAAGTGAGACTTGGGACCGAAATCACGAGTTAGAAGCCATCCCTCGAGGGAGCAACGAGTTGTCATCAAGCGCAGAGGGTCCAATCTGGGATCGACTACCACACGGTAGGGGGTCGGGTCAATTGGGCACGTCTTTGTAACTGGAGGGAGAGCTTAAGCTATCGAGAGGATAAACTCGCCTTCAAGGCAATTTCGTAATCAACAAAGGTAAATCTGTTAGCAACATAAACATCCTCAAAGATAACCCCAAATCCTAGGAATCCATTTTAGATAAAAACCCCATAAACAATTGTTTTTTGTTTTAATTGTTCTCTGCTCATCTCTCTTTCAATTCAAAAACCAATTTCAAAACCTTCTTTAAACCGTCCAGATATAATCGATTGAAAACCGGTGCGATTTGAGTACCCGGTCTGCAGCGGGTTCATATCTTATTAATTATGACTGCAGATCGGTACACTTCGGCCCGGAATCGCACGTCTTGTCGTCGTACGCTATCACCCCCGCAGCGAGGACCGGAAGCCATCACGCCCGGGCCGCGATACTCATCACGGGTGTATTTGAGAAGACCATAGTGTCTCGCCTCGCGAGAGATAAATTCTCACGAAGACCAGATTTTTAATATTCGCCCCTCGCATGGCCCGTCTGCTGAGGCTTGTGAAACCTCCGGCCCCTTTTATAAGCTGTTTTGGGGCGAATTAGGGGAGGATTGGATTGGGAGGAAAGAGGCGGCCAAGAAACCTCAGAAACGCAACCTGCTTTGTGGTGGCTAAACTGGTGCGTCCTTCCATGGAGTGCTTCCTTCCTTCGTCTTAGCATCTTTTCTTTTCTCTTTTTCTTTGATGATGTGTAGCTAAACTCCCATTATTGGGGTTAGGGTAGCTATTTCGAATTCTCATGTATATGACTTGATCTTGTAATATGGTTTCTACTTCTTTATCGAGTGATTGATTTTCTTGCTTAATGCTTGTTGTGGCTAGCTTTCCCCATGACTTGTTTAGTGTTTTGACATGCAATTGGAAAAATTAGTCAGATTAGAACCGGGAAGCGCATATTAATCACCTAGTAAACCTTGTATCTAGGAATGGGAACTAGGTTTATTAGCAATGCATTATCCTTAATCTTAATGCGAATTCACTAATCCAGGCCACCTAAGGAATTAGGGTCTATTAGTGGATTTAGGCTCTTGTCATATGAGGAATCGGGGCTTGAGTAATCTAGTGGATTGATTGTCATAATTGAAGTGGAAACTGTTTATTAGTCACGTCATTGCATGGGGATGAAGTTTAGTGAACCTAATCCCAACAGCTTTATCATATTTGAAAACCATCTTTAATTGCCTTCCAAGTGTTTGAAAAAAATTACAAAAAGAGTTTGTTTTTCTTATTCTGTTTATTTTTACTTTTGTGGGCTTCTTTTTGTTGTTTTGGGCTGATAGTTAGTTTAGAACTCTTCACATCCAAGTATCAGCTTGAATAGTAATTGATTTGACGTGCTAGTACTTGTCGTAGTCTCGTGGGAAGGCGATAAAGGTCTTACCATCGTATTACTTTCACGACCGGGTATACTTGCCCCGATTGCATCAACAATGATCTACTTAAAAAATAAAATAAATAATCTTTCTATCAATCAATCATCAAAATGACTTGGTTGTGAGAATGATATATAAACTCAATTCTTGGCATAGTTAAAATGTAAAATTATTTAAAGTACTTTTGAAGCGAAGCTAGGTGTTGATTTATCAACTAAATTATGTTAATTAAATTCCTTTTTCAAAAATTAAACAGTAGAACAACTCTAGCCTAAAAAGGCTAAAACTAAGCTCGGGTTACATGTTTTTTCCTATAGATATGAAGGAAGGTTACCTAACACACAAAACCTTGATTCTGTGAACATTATTGTGCTCATTGCCTTGAGGCAGTATTGTATTGTTCTCTACAGAATAATGTTTTATCATTATCTACTTCTAGAAACAAATTCATAGCCATATGTCATAATCAGACCTGAGTACTAAGCCAAACAAAAGGTGGCAAGCATAGAAATGGAATGATAAATACTGACCGCTAAATACTAAAATGAGTTTGGTTTCTTTTTCCCATTACTTCCATTAAGCTTGTTTTACATCCATCCAAGAATCTGCCAAAGGAAAGGTAACCATGCTTAAATTAAGGAATACGGAGGAGTACTAATTGTCAATGAACAATAATGTGAAACATAAGAGAAAGCAATTGTTCCTTACCATTTTGGTGAGTTTGTTTTTGGGACTTCTCACTAAAATATAGAGATTTTGCAAGGTAGGAATCAAGTGTAGAAAATGCACGATCCACAAGCTAAATGCACAAAAGTGCTGAGGTAAAAGACTCTGAGGTTTAAATAGATTTGCTATTGGTTCAAGTTCCTAAATAGTGACCCTAAAGTTTAAATAGATTTGCTATTAGTTCAAGTTCTTGATTTCCATCTAAAATATGCTTCATAAAATAAACTACTCGAGAACTTTGTACTTCAAATTTGAATTTTGACAGATCCGATTATTGGAGCATCTCCTGACCGCAAAATTCCAAACGAAAACATGGGTGAATCAATTCAAAGAGTGAGCTACATGTTTGGAAAGGACTCCATGTAACCCCGAACCCATAACCTAGGGTTATTAATTAACCCACTCATTAAAATAAAAAATCGATTAAAGAACAAGAAATTTACCCGATATATTGGCCCAGGTCGCGGTATATGGCGAAGCGACGGCGGCGATTAGAACCCAAATCAAAAGCATGTTTACACAACGCCATCGAAGAGAATTCGATAAATGAAAATACCGAATGTGGGAAGGTTGACAAATGAGCAGTGAGAAGGGAAGTATGGTGAAGGAGTCGTTCGACGGTGGCAAGATGAAGTAGAAGACCAAGAGTGTCCCAAGGTGGCGAGGAGGTGACCAAGAAGACGTTTAGGGTTTTGGTTTTTTATGTTGCATTTTTTCGGAAATTTAGGGGTCATTTTGCAAAAGTTTTTGATGGCAGGAACCTGAGGTAAGCAAGGTAACCTTATATAGATCTCGATCATTAACTTATTAAATTATTATATCTAATGGTGTATAATATTCTTTCACTCATGAGAACTTATTTGGCCACTCATGTTAGAAGTCACCATAAAATATACAAAAAATTAGAAATGACCAAAATAAAAATATAAAATCCTTTAAAAAAATAAATCTTTTTTATTCATACAACAAACTTCTGACGTTGATGTATGATTTCTCATCCTCGAGGTGTCGTATGCATTGTAGGGGTTCATCGTATAGTTTGACTATCTTTAACCATGTGCCATAGTAAATTCCCTTTTTAATAATAATAAAATGTTTTCAATTTACTCACAAATTTTATCAAAAATAACAAATCTTTTCAGATTCACGCAACAATCTAAGGCGTTGATGTATGAATTTTCATCCTCAAGTAGCGTATGAATTGTAAGGGTTTATCATATAACTGCTTATCCTTGGACTTTGTGCAAAAGTGAATTATTTTTGAAATAAAATCTATTTTAAAATAATTTTCAAAATAAAATCCTTTTCAAAATTAAAATCAACCAACCAATCAAATCTTTTTTCTATAAGAACTACGTGACTTTGAGTTTCTCATCATTCGAGAATACGTATGAAAGCGAATCAATCATTGTCAAGTCAAGAATTTAATTTTCTCTTTTGTTTTGTTTATCTTTTTCTTTTATTTAAAAAAGTGGGTTAAAATAGATATTTTGAAGGTTATTAAAATTATTTTGCACAATTAACTTGAGGTCTTATTTTTAAACGGATGATGTAGGATGCTAACACCTTCTAGACTGTGAATCGACTCCCAAACTCAAATCCCTCTTTTTATAAAAACCATTTACCTAAAATAAATGGTTTTTCCAATGTTTTTACCAAATAAAATATTGGAGGCGACTCTCTGTTTTACCTTTTTCTTTCACTGGCTCCGGACGGGATAGTCGCGACAAACTTGTTTTATATCGCGATGATATTTGTATCTGATTCTTTCTTTAGAAAACTTTCTCTTTTTTGAAAAAGTTAACTAGAACATAATTCAACTCCCCTTCTCATGCTTTAATCTATTCATTTCATTGTTTTCCTACCTTAAAAGTCATCCATATCATGATTGTTGATTGATTGACACTCTCAAATAACTTTACACTTTTACACTTTGTGATGTATAACAATTAAACTCGTTTGACTTTGGCTTATATATATATATATATATATATATATATATATATATATATTGAGTAAAGGCTCATTTTGGTCCCCGGCAATTTTGCGGTGCCCATTTTGAGTCTCCGACAAAAACAAATTAATCAAATAGTCCCTGAGAATTAGCAAATGTGAGACAAGTTAGTCATTACGTCAAGTTTGGTCTGTTTGAGTTAACGGATATGTATACATGGTGCGTTGACTCTCCTATGTGGCTTTCATTGAATGACACGTGTAGCATCTAGTTTTAATTTAACACTCATTCGGATGATTAAAAATAAGGATTTTCATAAATCATTTTCAAAATGTCTCCTTTGAAAAACCGAGATTTATATGAAGTCGAAGAACTGATAAAGCAGTTTATAACGTCAAAACTTTATCTAACCACACTTGATCTCTCGTCTTACATCAACTCTAGGAAGCGGAAAAGAAAATAAAAACTTCAACTATAATAACGACTTAAAAAAATAAATAGATACAGATAATCCAAATTGATTTTCATACATTCGCAAGTTTTCACTAGTAACATAAAATATACATAAAGTTATAAACACGGGAACTGTTCTCATACATGCTTGGCATAAAGGAAAAACATCAAAGTTCCATGAGCATTTGTACATAACCAAAATAAAACAAAGTGCATAAATATCCCGAGACATAAATCCTTCAAAAGTACAAAAGTCTATACAACACATCGTCAAAGGTGAGACTCTCCAAGTTTGGGAGTCGCATCCCTGATGCCTATTAGATCAAGACAGATTCTCGGTCTCATGTGAGAGCAGTTATCAGAAGTAGCTACTCACACATACAAAGAGAGAGAAGAAACATATATGGAGGTAAGATTCTATCACAAGCTCATAACGTAGATATGAGTATGTGGCGACAAACAATCAATAGAGTGGATACATATATTTAAGGATACATTCATAAAATAAATATGTAATTTTAGAAAGGGTGATACTCGAATGTATACCTAAGACTTAGACCTAATTTTGCTCCAAGAGACTATTGTTGTCATAATGTTTTGTCGGGGGTAGCATTCACGTAATATCGTAAACAACTCTGGTGCACAAGTCCCGGTAGAGCACGCTAACAAACATCTCCGCGGTCCTTTCTCACGAAAGTACTTAACATCTAAACAATATGTAGTTCAGTGGAGTGTCAAGATAGTCGATCCACGCTTGACTACCCACGATGTCTCCGTGACCCCCACACAGTCCCCTGATATCCTATAATAGGTGTCTATGCTTCCAGAACGACAACGACTATGGTTAGGTTGGATTGTTGTCCGAGGGACACGGCGGAAACTAAAAAAGTCCCAAAAAAGCACCGGGTATCAATATAAATACAGTTATTGATAAGAGTTGGGCTCGAATAGACCATTAGTCAAAATTATGTTTTTTTAACTCAAATTCATTTGAATACTTTAAACTAAAACTTACTTAGGCAAAAATTGATTATTTTAGAGTGCGAGCAACAATAAAATGATTTAACCCGATAAATTGCCATTTTGACTCATTTTGGGTAAAATGCATAATAATAGTTACAATTAATATTTGATACTTAAAATAAAATAAAATAAATAAATTTTAAACATCCCAAGACGAATAACTTGAAAATCGATTAACTATTCAATAATTTGGCCTATTCATTCCAAAAATTTCCTCAATACGAGTATAATAAATTGGTTTGAGCCCAAGACTTAACAAAACACAAATAAGGATAAACCTTGAGGTTGAATTCATAAATTCAAGAAGTGAGAATTGATACCAACTAAAAATATACATTCCAACACCTCCGAAATCCGAGTTCGGAAACAAACGCAACTCACAAAAGTCCATCAACGACTTACTGATCGTACGAGGCTTATAGTGAGAGCCCAATTACATGGAATTATATCCAACGCTTAGCGTACGCAAGTCACAAGAAAGTAAGGTTCTCGATTCTGAACCTTACGCCAACACAACAAATTTACATTTAGCATAACGCTAAATTAAACTTAAAACTATTCAAGCAAGACATAATCAAAGTCCTAAAGTTACACAGATAATCGCAGCATTAGAAATATTAAGCAAGCATGCTAAAAATAATTCCCAAAGTTCCTAAGCAATTATACTAACCCGCATATATCCCGAACTACACCTAACATATAATATTCCCCCACCTTTTAAGGCGTTCAAAGGTTTTTCTGGAACTTCACAGCCATGCAGTCAACTCCATTTAGTTCTCAAAATGCAATTCCTGCTTCCCCAAAGCAAGTGCGAGCATGAACAACATCACAGAGAGATGACCCAAGCATTGAAACAATCAGACAATTCACAAAATTAATTACTCATCCTCAACACTATATATTTAACTCACTAATATATTTAATTTCACAAAATAGAGTCGCTTTCAACAGAAATCATATTTGGGCAAAATAATGTCCAACACCAAAAATTGGGGGAAAGAAATTTAATTATAGAAATGCGAAATCAGTTTGTCAAAACATTTAACAGTCTTAATTACATAGAAACATAGTTAATTTCATAATTATAAGACCAATTTCAAAATAAATAGATTTGAGACTTTAGGTTCATAATACAATTTGGGAAGAATTTATGTTTGGGCCTAACGAATCCCAGCTAGTTTGTAAGGTGAGGGCCTTACTTATAAACACTCATCCGTGAGACTCCAACAACGATAAAATTAGTTTAGGAAACACTAATTCACAACCTCAATTATAAAAAAAATAAATAATTTCATATTTAACAATTGAAATGATTAGGGTTTAAAAATTGATTTGAGACTTTTACAAAGAGAATACGGGTAAAACACTCACCCAAGGTGATGGAAGAGGACGCGGCGGCCCAAGGTGGTGGTGACGGCGGCGACGCGACTCAACGAGGTGGCAGTGGCGACGAGCGACAATGGACAACGGAGGAACAAACGGAATCGAGAACACGAGGACGATGTTCTAGGACTCGTGGGTCGTCTTCTCCACTACTAGAGTGTGGGCGGGACGCCATCAGCTTGTGCGAGTTGCAGCGGCCGCGGAGCTGCGGGGCGACGCGAGCCGGAGAACCATGCGAACTGAAGCGCGCGTCATCTTCGCTCGGCGCGTCATGAACAGTGGCCGAGCCCGGTACCCCCGATGATGGCACGAGGCCAGGCGCAGTGGTCGTCTCCTCCCAAGGTGGTGGCGCGCGGTTGTGAGCTAAAGAGGGAGAGAAGAAGTTGATGAGAAGAGAGGAAGAAAGGTGAATCGAGAAAAATGACAGAAGAAGAGGGAAGAAGAAAGAAAAAAAAAGGAAGTGAAAGGAGGGGGGTCGGCGTGTAAACAGGGGACCAGGGGAGAGGAACTTTTTATTTTTTATTTATTCAATGGATAGGTACAAAAATGAGTGGTTGAGATTGAACCAAAAAAAAAAACTAGTCCTTAGATCTAAAAATGATGAGTGAGAACTATATAATTATAAAATTTAAATTAGAGTAAAGATTGATGGTTGAATTCATCAACCAAAAGAAATCAATGATCCAAAATTAATCTTCAATTACTTTTAAACCAACATATTTTCAAATCTAAAATTAAATAGAGTAAAATATGAAAATAAATTTCTTTCAATCATACTATTTGAAATATTTTACTAAACAAATAATAATGGTGTAATGCTATTGTCTAAGCGTGCACACCTGTAACAACGGTGTTAACGTACTCATGAAAACCTTTTAAATAAGTAAATAAAATTACTCGATCCAAACAACATTAATAAACAAAAATAAACATTAAGGTTTTTTTTTGTTACTCAAAAGGAAAAACCCCAACCAAAAACAAAGATTACAACGAAGAAATCATCCGGGGGTATGGAAGACCCAAGCCAAATCATGAAATAACAAGTTCTAAGGTCCACTTGGGGATCTCAAACAACATGAGTCCCCAAATACGTAGATAAACTCCAATTAGCCATCCGAGTCCTGCATGCATTTCCTCCCTGAAAGTGTGGCAAAAGGTGATACGTCGGTCCCTGTTCTACGAGCCAAGATATGATCAAAAAATTTATCTATAACCGCTTTCCACATTTCTACTACCATTCGGGAGAGAAATAATGCAAGAAGAGTCAGATTCCACTACAAGATGGCGAATCCCACGGTTCCGAGCAAGCTCCAAGCCTTTAAGAATGCCCCGGAGCTCAACCTTGAAAGCGGAGCAGGACTCCGATATTCATGCCAAAGCCACACACCCACTTGCCGCTTATCGTCCCTACTACCACCCCCACTGACCGGCTAAACCTAGGTTACCTTTAGAAGCGCCATCCGTGTTCGACTTCCACCACCTCTCGGTGGAAAACACCACTTAACGTGTTGAAGGACGGGAGCTCTAGACCCGTCCACAACAGCATTTTTCGACATAGCATCTGTGACACCTCTAGCATAAAGCAAAATGAACCTTGCAGTTACGGAGGGTTTCCCAAAATCTTCCTCAAATATCCTTTATTTCTCCACTTGCCCAGGAGGAAAGAACAAGCGGTCATGAATACATACCCATGGCTCGTGTTTGTCGGTACCCAAACGAGCTTGTCATATTAATGTGGAACCATTCCTGAAGTCCCAACCAGAAGAATTCATTTCTTATAGCGAAGAAATGATAGGAATCAGACCTGAGTTGCTTCGGACAATCCTTTAGAACGTGAATAGTGGTTTCAGGGGACACCCACACACTTCTCACAATCAAGAGCTTGCCCGCTCCACGCACTCCTTCTAACATTCGTGAGAAGGCGATCATGAAGACTTTCCACATGTGGATTTGCATACGCGGATGGCCACTTCCAGCTCCAAAAGGTCCCCCAAATAGGGTTTGCACGACTTAAGCTATGCCTAGAAACAATCTAATATGCATTCTTCAAAGAAAAGAAACCATCCTCCGAACCAGCCTAGGGCTAAAATATCCACCTTGCTCCGAGTTAAGAAGGGACATAATAGTGAGATTTTCCTTATCATGTCCTTGGGAAGGAAATTTTCATTACAGTTAGGTCTCATTCACCATTCTCGAGAACCCATCCCTCGACCAAAAAGAATTTATACGCGTAAGAAGAAATCCATAGGGACAACGCTTTCAAGAGACTCATGTTTATTTACCGGTGATCATTCCGAGAAAGAGGGTGTTTCTCCATTGCCAAGATTCTGTCTGCATTATCAACAAAGATTGGCCAAAGATCAACGATATGTTTCTAAGATGAGAGTCATTGTGAACACCCATTTTTGTCAAGTCTTTTATTGTAACATTACACTTCAAGGAGACTAATAATAATAAAAAAAAAAATGAAGAAAGTAGGAAACTAATATCTAATTTGCCGTTGGTCCGTCCATCATGTGGCAAGTTCTTGTTGGACGGGGAAGTCTCGTCAATCACATTTGAACTTACTGTTGGACGGAGAAGCCCCGTCCATCACATTTGCACTTGATGATGGACGGGGAAGTAACGTCCATCACATGTGTACTTGCTTGTTGGACGGAAGTCCAGTCCATCATATTTGTACTTACTTGTTGGACGGGAAGCCCCATCCATCACATTTTCACTCATTGTTGGGCCGGGAGTCCCGGTCCATCATGTGGGACTTTCTTTGTTGGACAGGGAAGTCCCGTCCATCACATTTGTACTTCTTGTTTGGCGGGGAAGTCCAGTCCATCACATTGCACTTATCTTGTGGATGGGAAGTCCCGCATCACATTTGCACTTGCTATGGACGGGGAAGTCTCGAGTCTGTCCATCATGTGGGACTTGCTGTTGGCGGGGAAGCCTCGTCCATCGCATGTGGACTTCTTGTTGGATGGGAAGTCTCGTCCATCACATTTGCACTTGGCGTGGACGGGGAAGTCCCGTCCCATCATGTCGGACTTCTTTGTTGGGCCGGGAAGTCCCGTCCATCACATTTGTACTTCTTTGTGGGACGGGGAAGTCCGATCCATCACATTTGAACTTGCTGGGACGGAAGTCCCGTCCATCATGTGGAATTCTTTGTTGGACGGGAAGCCTCGTCCATCGCATGGGACTTCTTGTTGGACGGGAAGTCCGTCCATCACAGTTGTACTTGCCGCGGACGGGGAAGTCCCGTCAATCATGTGGGACTTGCTCTTGGACGGGGAAGTCTCGTCCATCACATTTGTACTTGCCAATGGATGGGGTGGTCCCGTCCGTCATTACACTGCTTGGTGGATGGGGTGGTCCCCGATACATTTGCTTTGTACTTGCTATTGGGTCCGTCCATCCATCGCGCTTGCCAATGGGCGGGTGGTCCCCGTCCAATCATAAACTTCTTGGTGGGCGCGGTGGTCTTGCCCATTGCTTGGCACTTCTTTGTTGGGTCAGTCCCGGTCCATCGCATTCCCAATGGACCCGGGGTGGCCCCGTTCGGTCATTACACATCTTTGGTGGGCGGGGTGGTCCGGTCCATTGCTCTCGCACTCGCTGTTGGCCCTGTCCGTCCCTTGCACCTACCAATGGAGAGGGTCTCGTCTAGTCATTACATTTGCGGTGGGCGGGGTGGTCCCGTCCATTGCTTCGCACTTCTTTGTTGGCCCGTCCTTTCCACGCACCCGCCAATGGGCGGGGTGGTCCGTCCAGTCATTACACTTGCTGGAGGGACGGGGTGGTCCGCGATCCTGTCCTCTTATTTCTATTGGACGGGGGTTCCCATCCACTTCAATTATTTTAATTTACATTGGGCCGAGGAGGTTCGTCCCACCGCAATTATCTTTTCTTGTTGGGCGGGGGTCCCGTCGATTGTATATATACTTTTGCATATCTAATTTTCTGTTGGGACGAAGAGATTCCGTCCTTGCAATTTTATTTTCAGGCTGAAGGCTAAAGAATAAGGAAAGAAGAAGGAGAAGATAAGGAAGAAAGAACGAAGAAAACAAGGAGAAAAAGACAATCAACAAAAAGGAAAGGAAGCCGAGTTACGCCTCCTACCCACTTTACGTACCAGGCAAGACCTCTTTTCCTCCTCTACCCATTGGTTCTCCTTCTTCCTTACCTCTTGCCTTGCTTTAACCTGGTAACCCTACTCCTAACCCTAAAAAGCCATCATGCACATCAGACAAAACCCCCATCTCCTTTCTCTTTTCAGCGTGCAACCCCACATCAAATCACCACCTTTCTGCTACTCACGCCACCCCGTCTGGGCACACGCTATTTCTGCTCAAAACCCCCTATCTCCTTTCTCTTTTCAAGCGTGCAACCCTCACATCAAATCACCACCTTTCTGCTACTCATACCACCCCATCTGGACACACGCTATCTCTGCTCAGAACCCCCCTTTTTTTCACCTCCTCTACCCATTGGTCTTTTCTTTTTTCTTCCATCTGCTCCCTCTCCATAAACTAGCAGCCTCACTCCTAACCCTAAAAAGCCTTCATACCCATGGGACAAAACCCCCATCTCTCCTCCCCTTTCAAGCATACAACCCTCACATCAAATCCCCCCTTTCTCCGCTGCCGGAATGGCCCAAGCCCTAAGTATTCGTAAAACCGACCTTGAAGTCAACGGAGAAGAAGCGAAGCCCTCTCTTCCATCTATAAAAGGAGAGGAAAAAGAGAGGAGAAAGGAGGATTTTTTGTAGGGGAAGAACACGGTTCTTGAGAGGAAACGAAGATCGAGAAAGGAGATAGAGAGGAAAGATACAAAGAAAGAGAAAGAAAATAGAGATATTTGTGGTGAGGAAGAGAGATCGAAATCCGAGCTTCCTTTTCTCTTCCCTATTATTAGAAGTGGTTAAGAAGGAAGAGTTAAAGGAGCCAGGGAAATTGGATGTAAAGGCTTCGATCTTAAAATCTTACCACTGTGGGAGTAAACAAGGTCATTCTTATTTTACTCCTGTTTGGTAATCTTTGTTCTTTTCGTTGATATTATTAATAAATTTCTCTTGACACTCTTATTTCTCTCGTGCTTCTTTTCTCTCGAATAAGTTAGTAAAAAGTTTCATTTCTACGTTTTTGTCCCATTTTCAAGAGATAAAAATTATTTATTTTACATAAAAAATAGAGGATGATCACTTTATTAAAACAACCTTTTTTTGGGGGTTGCCCTATGACAAGTGTCAGTGTTCAACCCTTGATTTAGAGGTTGCTCCCGTGGACTTACGTGTCATGTTCAACCTCACGAAGTTTTAATAAATAGATTCACAATGGTAAAACAAATATTTCAAAAGTTACTAATAGTTTACATAACTAATTTTGGGTAACCATTTATGGATGTTCCAGGGTGTCGTGGGGTTAAGTCTCCATGCCTTCCCTAGACATAATCGACTCTCGAACCGAAGCTTCTTCTTGAAGGGTTTTCCAACTTTCCCAGAAATTAAATAAAGTTGGTGGCGACTCCATGTTTTCCTCTAAAAGGAAAAACTAGTCCTTTTTTTCTTGGTCGCTCTGAGATGGCGACTCGCTGGGGACTTCTTTTAAGAGAGTCAAGCCCATAAAAATTGGTTTTGCAAATTTTTAGTAATCGGTAGCTTATTTGTTTTACTTTTTTTTGGCTGTATCCTGTTGGTTTTATTCCTTACAATAATTAAATGACAAAACTAAAAATGTTTTTATTTTTGTGATGTTTGTTTGGATCGTCCTCTTATTTAAATGAGAAGAATTAGTTGTACATACATTTTAATTCATGTTATTGTTATATATGTTTCACTAACAATGTTTTTGTTTCCTCCCCATTCTCTTTTCTTTTTTTCCATGTCTTAACAATAGGTTAGAGGACTTATAACCATTTTTATATACCTATGTTTTTGTTTTGCGGGTTTTCTTGTCTTTTCTTTTTATTTTCATCTTTAAGTGTTACAGGTTTGTATGCCCCCTTCACATACATCACTATCACATATTGCACACACACTTAGCTCTATACCTGAGCTTGCCCAAAAACCCAAGGATTAGGCGATGCTCTGCGTTGTTATTGAAGAGGTCTTGTACCTCCTAATCTTGGTTAGTTCACCACTCAGATTGTACATGAGATCGTGGAATAGTCATATTGAGAGGGTTTATCCCTACTTGTGGCTAGATTCATGAATCATACTCTTATGAGGGCAATGGGGATGACTTTTGAGGTCTAGACTCGTCCCAACTCTCACTAGTAGAGCGACCTAGTGGCCAACCCGTTTAGAGTCCTAACCTTAAGGCGTGTCCATCCTTAGGTTTTACCGCTCAGGGCAAAAAGGGGCGTACTTTTCTTTCCTCTCTCTATTATCATAAGCATAAATTGTCATGCATACTCATTGTGAATATTCACAAAACTAGGGGCATCACATTGCTGCCCCAAACCTGAATGACATATTCGAATATTATTGCACACCTAATAGGCGTTATGTCATAATGAAGGTAATGCATACCCATCAGGGTTTTCAACCCCACTGGGTCCATGAAACATGAATCATGCAAGATATATTTGTTTCACTATACTCATTTTTTTGTTGTGTCTCTTTGTTGGAAGATTTTGGTATTCACCTTATAGCAAGAACCATGGAAAAGTTTGGTTCGAGAGAAGAGTACTAGCAACGCGAGTTGTCCCAAGAAAAATATCAAGATCGATGTGACACTTAATGACATGAAGAGACTATGTGAACTCAGCCAGCAAATGCCAGAAAAAGCACGCTCAGACTTTGCCAGCAAGTATGGTAGAATATTAGACCTGTTGCGTGTTCCAGTGGAAGCTCCCGCTCTGAGTGCATTGGCCAAATATGGGAACTCAACTTTGAGGTGTTTTGAATTGCCTAACTTGGACATCACTCCAACCATCGAAGAGTATGCTTATATGCTAAGACTGCCCATTCAAAAGAAGACTCGCTTCTACCTGTATTATGGCCAATGTGTAACAGATTGGAAGATAGCAAGTCTGTTGGAGCTTCAACCGGAACAGATAGAGAAAACAGAAAAGGGAACCACCAAAGGGTTGAAGAGGCGGTTTTTGGAGGTGTACCTCAACAAGATGGGCCAGCAACAACGATGGGTTACTTTCAACAAAGTACTAGCCCTCATGATATATGGGTTGGTGCTCTTTCCTTTTGTACCAGATCTGATTGATCAGTCAGCCATGGATGTTTTCTATAGGGTCGAAGAATATGGTGTGAACTCGGTCCCTGCTATCTTAGCTGAAACCTTCCTCTCCCTACAGGTTTGTCATCAGAATCAACAAGGGAAACTGCGATGTTGTGCATTGATCGGTGCATTCGGATGCGCATTCTTCTAGTATTGT
>JAUPTC010000246.1:0-68244 GCA_030762895.1 Sophora flavescens | reverse complement strand
CCCTTTGTCAGAGAAATAAAAAAATTGTATATCAGAAAAAGCATGGTTCATTTTCATGGTTCATATTTCTCAGATGTATGGTTCATCTTTCTAGTTTATCTCAGATGTATGGTTCATCAGAAAATGCATGGTTCATTTTTATGGTTCATATTTCTCAGATGTGCGGTTCATATTTCTAGTTCATCTCAGATGTATGGTTCATCTTTCTCCCCCTTTGTCATTATCAAAAAGAAACTATGGAGAATATTGAAATCAAACTAAAAAACAGTCTTGCATTCATTGATAATAAATCATTTCAAAATTTATGAAACACATCAAAACATCCAAAACAAAAAAAAAAAAAAAATACAGACGCCTAAGGACGCTTAGCATCTTGCCCATGTGCTTCATAATTTTCAGTAACTTGTGCTGCCTTGCGTGCCATCTGTTATCAATTATTTTGAGGATCAATTATGCCAAGTTCCCTTCTTATAAAGAAGAAACTTTCCTTATTAAGTGGTTTGGTGAATATATCAGCTACTTGCTTAGATGTATCTATATGTTCAATCACAACATCACCACTTTGAATATGATCCCTGATAAAATGATGCCTAATTTCAATATGCTTGGTTCTTGAGTGCGTAGTTGGGTTCTTTGTTAGATTAATTGCACTAGTGTTATCACATTTTATTGGTATATGATCCAGATAAACATCATAGTCAATTAATTGTTGTTTCATCCATAGGATTTGAGAACAACAACTCCCAGCTACAACATATTCTGCTTCAGCTGTGGAAAAAGCCACACTAGTTTGCTTTTTACTAAACCAGGACACTAGGGAATTTCCTAATAAATGGCATGTTCCACTTGTGCTCTTCCTATCTAACTTGCATCCAGCAAAGTCAGAGTCGGAATATCCTATTAATGTGCAAGTGGATCCCTTGGGATACCACAACCCCATTTCTCTTGTTCCTAAAAGATACTTCATGATTCTTTTAACTGCAGTAAGATGTGATTCTTTAGAATTAGATTGATACCTTGCACACATATACACACTAAACATTATATCTGTCCTACTTGCAGTGAGATAAAGTAAGGATCCGATAATACCTCTATACTTGGATACATCTATAGATTTACCATGTTCATCTTTGTCCAAGTAGCAGGCTGGACTCATTGGTGTTGCCATTTCCTTTGCACTTTTGATTCCTAACTTCTTTAGTAGTTCCTTGCAATATTTTGTTTGGCTTATGAAGGTTCCATCTTGGCATTGTTTAATTTGAAGTCCAAGAAAGAAGGTAAGTTCTCCCATCATGGACATTTCAAATTCACTTTGCATTAGTTCACCAAATTCCTTGCATAAAGACTCATTAGTAGCACCAAAAATAATGTCATCGACATATATTTGAACAAGTAAGATATTGTGTGCTTTTGTTTTAGTAAATAGTGTAGTATCAACTTTTCCTCTTTTAAATCCTTTCTGTAGGACAAAATTGTTTAACCTCTCATACAAGCTCTAGGAGCTTGCTTGAGTCCATAGAGGGCTTTAGTCAGTTTATAGACATGATTTGGGAACTCGCTGTCAACAAAGCCAGGGGGTTGGCTTACATATACTTCTTCTTGTATTATTCCATTTAAAAAGGCACTTTTCACATCCATTTGGTACAGTTTAAAGTTCATTATACATGCATAGGCTAAGAGCATTCTTATGGCTTCTAATCTAGCTATGGGAGCATATGTTTCATCATAATCAATTCCTTCTTCTTGATTATATCTCTTAGCTACAAGTATAGCCTTGTTTCTTACTATTATTCCATTCTCATCCATTTTGTTTCTAAACACCCATTTAGTTCCGATTATTTGGTTACTTTTGGGTTTTGGAACTAAATCCCAAACTTTGTTCCTTTTAAATTGATTTAACTCCTCTTGCATTGCAATCATCCAATGTTCATCATTAATAGCATCATCAACACATTTTGGTTCTATTTGAGATACAAATGCCATGGTATTGCAAATATTCCTTAAAGAGTTTCTAGTGGTTACCCCTTTGGTGATCTCACCAATGATATTGTCTAAGGGATGATTCTTTGAAGCTTGCCACTCCTTAGGAAGATTTTCTTGTTGAAGTTCTGCTTGAGGTTCTTTATTGCTTTCTTCATCTTCCTTTTCCTTGTTGCTCTCCTTTCCTTCATCAGATTTCACTTCATCCTCACGAGTTTCTGCATCATAAAAAATGTCCTTTCCCAACCTTTTGGGGTTAGACTCATCGAATGTTATGTGAACATATTCCTCTATTGATAAAGTACGCTTATTAAACACTCTATATGCTTTACTAGTTAAACACTAGTGGAAATAATGTAATATACGGGAACGTTTTACGTCAGTTGACCATATGTTTGACGTTAAAAATGAGGCGGTGGCAGTTTTGTAAATATTAAATCACTATTTACGTCAGTTGTTTAATGAACTGACGTTAAAAGTGATTATTAACACTTTTAACATCAGTTGTTTATACAACTGACGTTAAAAGTGTGATTTTTACTTCAGTTAAATAAATAACTGACGTAAATAATCAACTCATTCCTATCTTTCTTTCGTTGTCATCTCCCTGTTGTCACTCTTAACGCAGATCACTCCATATATAGTGCAGTTTATTTCTAATCTTTTTTTAAAAAAAGTTTATTTTTAATCTTAATTAATTAGCTTGAATTAGTAAAGAAATTCTTGTGCAAATTAAAATAAATAAACACTTAACATAAAACAAGTTATATGTATAATCAAATCGTATCTCATTGAAGCGAATCATAAGTTACAATTACACGATTAAAAGATAAAAAATTTCCGTAAGATAGCACTAAAATATAAAAAATTTTCTGCTTCAACATCTTTTTCTTCTCAGTCCTGTCCTCAGAAACTCCAATGGATGCATCTCCTCCCTTACTTGAAGTCCTTGATGCTCCATGTGAATCCACAGTCACTTTGGAGCCAAAGCAGAGTGAAGGGTGCACTCGATCTGTTTCAGCAATATTCTTGGAACAGTCACTTGGTTCCAAAGCTGAGGTTTTGGAACTGTAGCTGCTGATTCTCCGGAAGGATGATAATGTGTACAATTCACATAATGTGATTTACACACCCTTATCACCCATGTAATGTGATTTACACAACCTCAGAAGTTGTTTGACCATTAAGACAGAGACCTTTAAGTCTAGGTATAGGAAGAAAGAGTGATGAAGTTAATCTCCATGGCAGAGCCATATTGTGAAACAGAAAAATTAAAGGAAGGAAGGAAGCTATTTATAGGAGTAGGGGATGACGTTACTAGGCGTCGTAAGTTGCTAAAAAATTAAATTGATCATTAAGAGCATTAGGTTCCAAGGCGCATTGGGAGTTGGCAGTCATATATTATAAACGTGCAAAAAAGAAAACGCCCGAAGGAATAGGAAGAAATAGACCTTTAAGTCTAGGTATAAACTTAATGCTCATAAAGAGGATTATAGGTTACAATGTGCATGGGTAAGTAGCACAGCAGTAATGGGTAATTAAGTAGCAGAGTAGTCAAAGGAATGAATGATTTTGCAGAAACTTATACACTTTTAACGTCAGTTGTTGAATAAATCTGACGTTAAAAGTGTTTTTAAAATAAAAAAAAATTTATTTTTAACGTCAGTTGTTTATACAACTGACGTTAAAAGTGTGATTTTTACTTCAGTTAAATAAACAGCTGACGTAAATAATCCTATATCCCTATCTGAAATTCCCTGTTGTCACTCTTAACACAGGTCAATCCACATCTATAGTGCAGTTTATTTCTAAACTTTTTTGTTTAAACAAGTTTATTTTTAATCTTAATTAATTAGCTTGAATTAGTAAACAAATTCTTGTGCAAATTAAGATAAATAAACACTTAACATAAAACAAGTTATATATGTATCTCATTGAAGCGTTCATAAGTTACAATTAATTACATGATTAAAAGATAAAAATTTCTGCAACATAGCCCTAAAATATAAAAAAGTTTCTGCTTCAACATCATTTTCTTCTCAGTCCTATCCTCAGAAATTCAAATGGATGCATCTCCTCCCTCAGTTGAATTCCATGATGCATCGTGATTAATCAAAGTGAAAGGGATCTTTGCATCACCTCCTTCATTGGAATTCCTTGATGCATCATCTCGAATCCACAGTCACTTGCAGCCAAAGCAGAGTGAAAGGGATGATTGGGATGAAATAAAGTGAGGGAATCACATTACGTGATTTACTCAACTTTACCATCCATGTAATGTGATTTACACAACCTCAGAAGATTTTTGACCATTAAGACAGAGACCTTTAAGTCTAGGTATAGGAAGAAATAACAAAGGTCTCAGAGCCATTTTGTGAAGGAATAGAAATATAGAGGAAAAGAAGAGGTAGTATTACAGATCGATCTGAAAGAATGGTACTTTATATAGAGAATGATTTTTACACAACACTTTTAACGTAAGTTGTATTCAACAACTGACGTTAAAAGTGTTTTTTTTTAAAAATATTAATATTTAACGTCAGTTTTTTAATACAACTGACGTTAAACAATTACTTTTAACGTCCATTGTTTAATACAACTGACGTTAAATGTTGTTTTATTTTTGGTTTTTGATTATAACGTTTACACCCGCGCTTCGTATTTCCGCTCTGCACGCGTCGTCTCTTTTCTCTTTTCATCACGCTCAACCCTAGATCACTCTCAACCCTCACTCTCACTACCACCCAACACAGAACCCTAATCACGAGCTCATCTCCACCGCAACCACCGCGAGGGCTTCTTCGCCACCACCGTGAGGTACACTATTAACCCTAACTCTGTCTTTCCATTCATTCTTTGCAATAACTTGACATCTCTCTTTCCCCTTCCCCGCACACTAACTCTCCTTGTCCCTCTGCTCTCAGTAACCACATCGAACGTTGGCCACCACCGGAGCTCCCTCCCCACCACCACGACGAGCACCTATTTACGGTGAGTATTTAGGGCACATTTTTGTATTTTTGGTTTTGAGTGTATGTTGAAACTGTAGTCTCGGTGGTTGAAACTTGAAACCGTGAGTTTGAGTTGTTTGGAATGTACGTCTCTATTTTTGGTTTTGAGTGCATGTTGCTCTGCTTGCTTGATCTGTCACGGCCGTGATGCTCATCACGGCTAGGTCGTGATCGGTTTCTGCGTGATGGCATGGTCCGGTTCCTTTGGTGCGTTACGGCCGTGATGGACATCACTGCCAGGCCGTGACCAGTGCTTGGCAATCTTCAAAAACTATAGTTTTCAATCTCCGTATTGTCCTTATATTGGATATATGTTTTGTATATCTACAGGACCTATCTAGTTATGGATCGTAGTTGGATGGTTTGTAAGCATACTAGTGCTTTGAGTATTTGAAGGGGGTGGGAGAATTTATAGAATTTGCTCAAAGGAATGTTCCTAATAGTAATGGAATGTTCTGTTGTCCTTGTGTCAAGTGTTTGAATACGAGGAAATGTACGGTGAAGGATATACGTACTCATTTGATTTGTGAAGGGATTTGCTTGAGTTATACAAGATGGATATGGCATGGTGATGTGTTGTTGAGTAGTACGGCGAGTGTCTCCCAAAGTGAGGACGTTGACATAGATATGGAGGATGATCGAGTAGAGGACATGATCCGTGATATTGGACAAGAATCTTTTCATCGAGCTCATGTGTATGATAGGTTGTGCGGTGATGCGGATAAGCCTTTATATCCAGGGTGTACTACTCATACACGGTTGTCGGTGGTGCTAAAATTGGTTTGTGTGAAGGCGAGAAATGGTTGGACCGATAAAAGCTTCACGGAATTGCTTGAAGTGTTGAAAGACTTGCTTCTGGAGGACAACACATTGCCTGACCGTAACTATGAGGCCAAGAAGGTATTGTGTCCTATGGGTATGGAGTATAAGAAGATACACGCATGCCCCAATGATTGCATATTGTACACCGGTGTTCATGAAGACAATCACGATTGCCCCAAATGTGGGTTATCACGATACAAAGTGAAGGGTGGTGATGATGATGATGATCTTGATGATGTGAGAAAAAAGGGTCCTCCTATGAAGGTGTTGTGGTATCTTCCAATAATTCCAAGGTTCAAGCGATTGTTTGCCAATGCGAAAGATGCGAAGAATCTTAGATGGCATAATGATGAGAGGAGACGTGATGGAAAGGTTCGTCATCCTGCTGATTCTATTCGATGGAAGAATATCGATACTATGTTTCCGGATTTCGCCGATGAGCCAAGAAACCTAAGGCTTGGACTTGCTACGGATGGAATGAATCCTTATGGTAACATGAGTAGTATTCATAGTTCATGGCCTGTTCTGTTGGTAATTTACAACATGCCCCCTTGGTTGTGCATGAAGCGCAAATACATGATGTTGTCTATGATGATTTCGGGCCCAAAGCAACCGGGAAATGACTTAGATGTTTATCTAGGTCCCTTGATTGAAGACTTGAAAACGCTGTGGATGGAAGGTGTTGATGTAGTTGATGTTTATTCTCATGAGACTTTCAAGCTTCGTGCCATGTTATTTTGCACCATCAACGACTTTCCAGCATACGGTAACTTGTCCGGATGCAGTGTCAAGGGGCATAAAGCATGCCCTATATGTGAAGAAGGCACATGCTACACTCGGTTGCATCATGGGAAGAAGACGGTTTACCTTGGGCATCGGAGATTTCTTAGACGTGATCACCCATATCGTAAGATGAAAAAAGCTTTTAATGGATGCCAAGAGACGAAGAGAAGCGTCGGCGGCCTTAATTGGAGAGCAGGTTTATCGAGAGGGTAAAGGGCATCGATGTTATATTCGACAATTCCAAAAAGAAAGGTAAAGCTGCTTGAGAAAAACATATGGAAGAAGAGGTCGATATTCTTTGATCTTCCATCATGCGCAAGCTTGATGTCGAACAATGCATTGATGTGATGCATGTGGAGAAAAATGTGTGTGATAGTGTGATCGGACGACTTCTCAACATTCAGGGGAAGACAAAGGATGGTGTGAATGCTCGTCTCGACCTCGTTGCTATGGGTATACGAGAGCAGTTAGCTCTAGTTGTTGAGGATGGTAAGCGGACTTATTTGCCGCCAACATGTCATACTTTGTCAAAAAAAGAGAGACAAAGTTTCTGCAGGTGTCTTCGAGGGCATCAAAGTTCCACATGGTTACTCTTCAAATATGAAGAGGCTTGTCTCTAGTGATCTTAAATTGGTTGGATTAAAGTCTCATGATTGTCACATCTTGATTCAACAACTTCTGCCCGTTGCTATTTGTGGTATTGCTCCAAAAAATGTGAGACATGTCATTACTCGGTTGTGCTCATTCTTCAATTCTATATGTAGCAAAGTCGTTGACCCCCGTACGTTGGATGACTTGGAAGTTGAGGCTGCTACAATCTTGTGCCAATTGGAGATGTATTTTCTTCGTTCCTTTTTCGACACAATGGTTCACTTAATTGTTCATTTGGTGAGGGAGATTAGATTATGTGGGCCGGTTTTTCTGAGATGGATGTACCTAGTTGAGCGCTACATGAAGATTTTGAAAGGTACGTGAAGAATCCTCATCGTCCGGAAGCATCTATTGTTCAAATGTATGTTGCAGAAGAAGCTATTGAGTTTTGTTCGGACTACCTTCATAACACGGATCCTATAGGGGTTCCTAAGCCTCGGCATGATGAGATTAAATGTCAAGGTAAGGGTACACATGGCTTAAGAATTAATAGGAAGGATCAGGAGGAAGTGCTTCAAGCACATTTGTATGTATTAAACAACATCGAATGTGTTCAGCCTTTCTTATTTGAACATAAAAGAAAAGTCAACCAAGAAAACCCTCGAATGAGCGAAAGGTGGTTGTTGAACAAGCATAACAAGACTTTCTTACCATGGTTCAAGGAAGAAATGCTTAAGGATGGTAGTACTGCTTCTGATGACGTAAGATGGCTAGCACGTGGGCCTAGCTTCAACGTCATATGTTGGAGCGGATACGACATAAATAACTTTTCCTTTTATACAAAGGAACAAGATAACAAGAGTATCATGCAAAATAGTGGGGTTATGATTGTGGCCGAAGCAATGCACTTCTCTAGTGCAAAGGACACAAAACCCGTTAAAGCACCAAGACCTTACTTTAGATATATTGAAGATATTTGGGTGCTCGATTACACTAAGCTTACGTTGCTTGGTATTTAAATGTAAGTGGGTTGATAGTAACGGTGGTGTACAAACCAACGAATTGGGGTTTAGATTGGTAGACCTCAACAAGTTAGGTCATATAAATGAGCCTTTCATAATGGCTTCCCAAGCAAAACAAGTGTTCTACATCACTGATCCTTCTAACAAAAGGTTGTACGTGGTTCTCCAAGGAAAAAGCATGTATAATGGTAGTGATGAAAATGAAGATTCAAATTTTGATATTCCTGAGACTCCTTCTTTTTCAACAAACATGCCTACTATAATCGAGGAGACACAGGTGGACGATGTACATGCCACTCGTGATGATCATCACGAAGGGATATTGATATAGGTAGTTTAAACTTAGTATACATTTATTTTTATTTATATTTTTGTATTTATTTTGAGTTATAACCTATGTTAATAAATATATATTGTTTCTGAACAGGCATACATATGGATCATTGTTCCATTTTTCCTTTGCAATTATGTAATGTGTGTGATATTCTGTGTTACTGGGATATTTACCGAATGCAGGGATAGTTGAGGGGAGTGATATTTTAAAACTGATTTTTTTTTTAAAAATACTATTAACGTCAGTTGTATCATACAACTGACGTTAATAGTATTTTATAAAATATACAGTACACTATTAACGTCAGTTGTTTATTACAACTGACGTTAAAATTAAGACCTTTAAAGTCAGTTCTTTATAACAATTGACGTTAGTTTTAACAAAATTAACGTCCGTTTTGTTAAAGAACTGACGTTAATTTTGACAAAATTAACGTCATTTGTGTTAAAGAACCGACATTAATAGTGTTATATTTAACGTCAGTTCTCAACTGACGTTAAAATTTTAACTTTTAACGTCGATTGTATTTACGTCGGTCGATATTATGACATAAAAAATCAATTTTAAGCGACGTAAAAAGCACTTATTGCCCTAGTGAAAGAATAACCTAGGAAAATACCCTCATCAGCTTTGGGATCAAATTTCCCAAGATTATCCTTGCCATTATTTAGCACAAAACATTTATAGCCAAAGACATGAAAATGAGAAATGTTAGGTTTTCTTCCCTTGTAATGTTCATATGGAGTTTTCTTCAAAATTGGCCTTATTACAACTCTATTCAAAACATAACATGCAGTACTCACAGCATCAGCCCAAAAATACTTTGGTAAATTAAAGTCACTTAATATGGTTCTAGAAATTTCTTCAAGTGATCTATTTTCCCTCTCAACTACTCCATTTTGTTGTGGAGCTCTAGGTGCAGAAAAATTATGTTTTATACCATGTTCATCACAAAAGTTATCAAACTCCTCATTTTGGAATTCTCCTCCATGGTCACTCCTAATTGAAACAATTTTCACGTCTTTCTCATTTTGAGCAACCTTGGCCATTTTCTTAAAAGCTTTAAAAGCTTCGTTCTTTTTTGCTAAGAAAAAGGTCCAAGTGAATCTAGAAGTCGTCAACAATTACAAGAGCATAGAGATTTCCACCAAAGCTTTTTGTCCTAGAAGGTCCAAAGAGGTCCATGTGCAGTAATTGTAAGGGTCTACTAGTTGAAACAATGTTTTTAGACTTAAATGAGGTTTTCACTTGGTTACCGTTTTGGCATGCATCACATAGGCCTTCTTTAACAAACTTTTTATTTGGTAAACCGATTACAAGTTCTTTGGAAATCAATTTATTCAAGTGATCCATATGAATGTGAGTTATTCTCCTATGCCAAAGCCAATTTTCATCTTCTTTGGAAATTAAGCAACATACATCATTGGAAATTAAGTTGTCTATGTCTAGCATATAGATGTTATTTATTCTATTTCCAATGAATTTTATGTTATTATTCTGAATAGATTCGATCATACACATATTTGAGTTAAAGTTTACCTTGTAGCCTTTATCACATAATTGGCTTATACTTAGTAGATTGTGTTTGAGTCCTTCCACATAGAGAACATTCTCAATCTTGATTGCTGGACTTTTTCCTATTGTTCCAACACCAAGGATTCTTCCTTTGTTGTTGTCTCCATAGGTGACATTTCCACCTTCCTTGGGAGTGAAAGATGTAAATTTTGTGATGTCTCCGGTCATGTGTTTGGAGCAGCCACTGTCCAAAAACCAGCTTGAGGTTTTAAAACAGATTCTTTTATTCTTTTCCTTTAGGTACCCAAATCTGTTTGGGTCCTTTAGTGTTAGTAGCAACATAAGTTCCTTTTGGAACCCAAATTTGTTTAATGCCAACATGAATGTTCTTTCTAAGTCTACAAGTAGCAGCTGTATGACCTTTCTTTAGACAATAATAGCATTTAACAAAAGGACTAGTTGAGGAAATGGGTGGAACAAAAAGCTTCTTAAGAGATTTTTCATGTAAAGATGAAATTTGGTGCAATTTGGACTAGATGCAAGTAATTGTCGATTTTCGGTTTCTAGTTCTTTAAGCTTTATTTGTAAAGATGCAGAGTCACTACATTGTTTTGCGATGATCTTTCTAGATGATTTAAGTTGTTTTCTAATGTTAATATATTCTTCATGCAATTCATCAAAAGCATCTTGTAACTCATCATAAGTAGGAGAGGAATCATTTACCTCGGTTTCACTGTCACTTTGATGATTTGCCATGAGACATAGGTTGGCTTCTTCATTTTCTGATTCACTACTAGTGGAATCCATATCATTATCTTCCCAAGCTATGTATGCTCTTCTAGGCTTTCTTCCTTTCTTTTCCTTGCTGTCATTCTTCTCATACTTTTATTTCTTTTGTAGCTTTGGACATTCATTTTTGTAGTGTCCAAGCTTTCCACATTCAAAGCATTTGATTGTTGAGGAAGAGCTTTCACCTATGTTCGTGTTCTTTTTTGTAGGAAAACTGAATTGCTTCTTGTTTCTATTCTTCTTTATTAATCTTTTAAATTTCCTCACAAGCAATCCCATGTCTTCTTCTTCGGATTCTTCACTTTCATCGAGGTGTTCATCTTCATCACTTTCTATTGATTCTTTGGAGATATGAGCCTTGAGTGAGAGTCCTTTCTTCGTTTTATCATTATCTTCATGATTTTTTAATCTGTTGAGTTCCAATTCATGTTCTTTCAACTTCCCAAATAGAGTAGCAATCTGCATTGTGTAAAGATCCTTTGCTTCAGCAATTGCAGTAATTTTTGGCTGCCATTCACGACTCAAAGATCTCATAATCTTGTTAATCTTTTTCTCATTTGTGATTGTATGTCCGAGTCCTTCTAACTGGTTCACAATGTGTGTAAACCTCTTTTGCAGATCATCTATCTCCTCACCATTCTTCATGTGAAAGAGTACATATTCATGGACTAGTGCATTCAACCTTGATCTTTTCACATCGTTGGTTCCTTCATGAGTGAGTTGAAGAGTATCCCACATCCGCTTTGACGTTTTGCAATTGGAGACCCTAAAAAACTCATCATAATTCAAAGCAGCTGTTATAATATTCTTTGCTTTAGCATTATAACCACTCTTCTTTTATCATCATCATTCCAGTCATCTTTTGGTTTAGTTTGTTTATTTCCCTTAGCATCAAGAATAAATGGAACATAGGGACCATTTTCAACAACATTTAAAACATCTAAACCTGCAGTCTCAGGAAAGATAAGCATTCTTTCTTTCCAATACATGTATTGGGAGCCATTAAAGGCAGGGGGTCTAGTGAGTGAAGCCCCATCACCCAGGATATCATTTGTAGCCATCTCTTGAAGCTATTAAGTTTTGTAACAAGAGTTTTAGCCCAGATGCCAATTGTTGGTAGTGGCTATGGTCTCAAGAGGGGTGGGGTGAATTAAGATATTGAAAAATCATTCAACAATTTAAAGCAAAACAGTGTTTCTTTAAAGAAAATTGGTTTTCACTCAATTTTAATTCCCAAGAATTAGGTTATGGAACAAGTGATGATGACAAAAACAATTATAAGTAGTAACAACAGATTTTAACACAGATTGCAGATTAAACATTCAAGTTAACAAGTATATGGAGTTTAGGGATGAGAAGAACACGCAAACCAATTTATCCTGGTTCGGCTACCTCCTGTAGTAAGCCTACATCCAGTCCCACACCTCTGTGGTTTTCTTCACTATAATCAGTAATTACACAATTCTAATTACAGCAACACAAGGATAACCTCCTTGCTTGAAAAATCTCCAGAAAGCACACTAGCTTTTCTGTACCCAAGGATCACTTCTATCCTTGTTAAACCCTAATAGATACCCTCTCTTAGTCACTCTAATTCACAAAAAAGAATTGAGTAGAAGCAAGACTTTAAAAGCCTGATAATACAAATTGAAGTTCTAACTATCACACTTTTCTCAGAGATAAAGCACTTTGTTTCACAATCAGTATGAGTTGCGTATGTGTTGTTATTGAAAAGTGTTACTTTGATCCCTCTTTATATAGAAGACAAATTATAGCCGTTGGGATCATTTAAGACAGATTTGGATCTGATTTATCAAAATCTTCTTTCTTGATTCTTGATCTTGAAATGTGATTCTGTTTGATCTTTGTAGAGATTGCGTCCTCCTTGAAATATAATTGTTTCCATCTGAAAGGATAGCCAAGTCTATTTGAAGAGTAATAAATCTGTGTTTAATTGAAGAGAAAAATAGCCGTGTCTATTTGCCACGTCGATGAAGCGGGAGTATTAGCTCAAGGTAATTGGACAGGCTCCAAGCTGGTAGACGCTTGCTAACTCAAGGTAATTGGATGGGCTCTAATTTGTAGACGAGCTTTATGTATCATTTAAGTGGACGGAGCTTCTAAGGCGTATCATTTAGTATACGAGCTCTCCTTTTTCATCGATGAAGCGAGCTCTAATTTTCATCGATGAGACGAGCCGCTTCTTTTACATCGGTAGACACACACTTCTTTTACATCGGTAGATGAGCTCTTCTTTTTCCATCGTGAGGCGAGCTTTCCAAGTGTCACTATCGGTAGACGCATGCTTCTTTTACATCAGTAGAGACGCGCTCTTCTTTTACATTAGTAGACGCTCTTATTTAGTGGACGCGTGCTTTCTGTTTTCCTCGGTGGGCGAGCTCCCCTTTTACATCGATGAAGACGCGATCTTCTGTTTTCTTAGTGGATGCGCTTCATGTGCGGCGTCGTGACGAGCTCTTACATTTTGTTCCGGTGGGCGCACTTCATGTGCCACATCAGCGAGCGAGCTCTTACGCTTCTTCCATGGGCGCCCTTCATGTGCCACATCAGCAGACGAGCTCTTCTGTTTCTTCCGGTGGACGCGTATTTGTTGTACTTCAGTGGACGCGTATTTGTTGTACTTCAGTGGACGCGTATTTGTTGTACTTCAGTGGACGCGCTCCAAATGGTACTTTAGTGGACGAGCTCTTTAGTTATTCATTGGACGTCAGCTCTTTTCTTTGTTATACTTTAGTGGACGCACTTTCTTTGTTCTTTTATTTGTTGGACGTCATTCTTGGTTCACTTCATTGGAAGGGCGCTTATATTTTCCCTGTGTTGGACGTACGCTAGTTTTGCTTTGTTGGACGAGTGATCCGGCATGCAACTTAACACGTAATGAGTACGTAGTCAAAATTAAAGATCTTATGCAAAATACACTTTGTTTGTCATATATCAAAACATGAATGAGGGCTTAGTCTTACAGATATTATTGATGAAGACAATGTGTGATATAGAAAAATGAGGCAATAGATCTTCAATAATTCATTGTCCTTTTTTCTTCAAGTACTTGTTTGACTAATACATCTTCCATCTTCTTTTCTTTTCCTTTTTTTTATAAGCAAAATTATATTGAAAACGAGTACAAGGGGTGTTCTAACCCGTATACAAAGAAACAAAAAAAGAGCCTATGTAGAATGATACTGCCCCTCAGCAGAAACAAAATCAAATATATAGAGAACCCCTTCTTTCTTTCTTTCTTTCTTTCTTTCTTTTCCTTTGTTTCTTTCTTGAATTAAAGAGAATATATGCATTAGCGAGGCAAGTGACTACGAATATTTGGCAACTAGTGTGATGTTGCAGATTAGTCATTGGAGAACAAAGCATCGTGGCAATGTGTTTCCCGTAACGGACCCCAAGTCCACACAGCTGCTGAAACCTAAATCAACGTTACTCATAAATCAATAGTGAAGGTTAAGGGAATGTTAAACTTTTTCCGTTTTTAATTTTTTTTGGGTGAACCAATTAATCTAAAAGAAAGAGAAGGTATTTTGTGGTACTATTTTATTATTGAACAACATTATCTTACGCTGTCTTTACTATCTGTTAGTTTTTACCAAACAGAGCCTTACTCATTCCTCCTCTCACTAAATATCGCCTTTATAAATACCTAAAGTAAACAACGAAAATAATTAGTGTGTTAGCAAGTAAAGCCTTGCCTTTTTCAGTTAGCAATGATAGCCACGACCCACTGTATCATTTTGATGCATGTTTAGACCATTGTTTTAGTTTCAAGCAAAAACAATGCCTCGATGTTATCCAAAATTTCATCCATTCTAGTACTTGGGGATTCGACGTTTGACTCGGGCTACAACAACTACATCATGACATTAGGCAAGGCAGCAAATCATGTACCTTATGGCAAGAATCTCCCTAGTCATGTGCCCCGCTAGTAAATTCTCTCATTGCCTCTGTGTTGAACATCAAAGATATAGTCCCTCCTTTCCTGGACCCAAACTTATCACTTGAACAACTTCTAACAAGTGTTAACTTTGAATCTGGTGGATTAGGTTACGATGATATGAGTGTAGTTGTAATAAGCGACAGAGCCATAACAATTCCCAAGCAAATTGAATTTTTCAAAACTTCAATAGAAAAACTCAAGAGAATTAGAGGAAGATAAAGCTAAATAAATAATTGGAGACGCTCTAGTTATTATTAGTGCGAGGAAGCAATGCCTTTTTTTTCTTCAATTTTATGACCTCCCTATCGAGAAGGATGATGTTCAACATGGATCGAGTTCCAAGATTATCTCCAAGATAGGCATCAATATTGAAGGGGAGCCAAAATTGGGTGATGATAGATTTTGATCACCTTCATTCCCCTCTTCTCCCTTCCAAAAATATTAACCAAATATGAAAAAAAATCACTCTCCTCTCCTCCATTTCCCTCCAACTAAACACCAATTTTATTTATTTCATCATCGTAATGACTTTCTATTTGTTAATTACTTTTAGAAAAACGAATTATTGAATTATAATAAATTAATAATAATAATAATAGATTTTGGTTTACCTTGATGAACATTTGAAGCCTATCTTGGAGATGATTTTGGTACTGATCCATGTTGGACATCATCCTTCTACTATGGAGGTCATAAAAATTGAGAAAGAGGTCATTACTTCCTACACTCACTACTAAAAATGTTGAATTTATGAAATTTATAAAAATACTCTGGTGACAATATCTTATTTTATTCCCCATACAATTTAAATTTTTTATTTATTTTTTTCTGTTTAATTCAAAGTTCAGTTTGATATTATTAAATGCATATTCACTTATCTTTTCTTTTCTTTTGATGGGAAAATGTATATTCACTTATCACATAAGTACCGACTTCCCTCTGTTATAAGTTGCTTATTGTTATAACTTGTCACATATGTACGATGTCTCACATAGTCAAGAAACACAGTAGTTATAAGATCTAATTTTAGTTTTACCTCCATTAAGCCACAACACCAATGGTTTCTCTTGTGGATTGGTCGTAGCATCATCTATGTTGCATATGCTGTGAACTTATTTGATGATACTGGTTTTACAAATAAAATTACTAAAGCTATGATTAGGAATTTAGGATACAACTATCATTCAACTTATTTGATGATAGCAAAAATGGCATAATCATTGCCTCTTTCCATAATCACTTTGTGCACAACATTAGTTTCTAAGGGTGATATACCTTTCAATTTTTGTTTTATTATCCTTTGTGTAAAATAGCCTAGTGATATGCTAAATTTTATTACTAGCATTGTAGTTGACCTTCAATATGGAATGTATATTTCTGAGAATGATGATATGTATTGGATGTATGCAATTCCCTTATTATCTTGTAGATAGAGAATCTATGTATAGAGTTTTATGCCAATGTTGTACTACTCTTATTGATGCCGATTCATGTGAATATGCACGATTGATGAGGAACCTGGAAATTAATGGGATTTGCCCAGAGTGGTATTGGAAAGATTATGGGATTATCTTATTGTAAACCATTCTCTCACTCGATTATGCATTTTTGAATCCATCTAAGGAGATTTTTAATTTCTTTCTCAGTAACTGATAATTCTATTTAGCATGAAATCTTTGTTTGTTTGGAAGCTTGAGTTGTAAATATAATTCAGTTGTCTTGTTTAGTGCCTTGTCTTCCCTTCTTACACATTTTGTTGACATTGAGGAATGAGTATGAGCCCTGCTGGATTCGTTGGAGCCGTTATGTCGGCGTGAGCTAAAGCGCAATGGTCGGAGCCTCACGTGGCAGTGGCATGGTGATCGAGAGACAACGAGGTGGAGGCTACCGCAGCGACTGGGTCGTGTCCCTCTTGTTCATGAGTTTTATGTTTGACGGTGGTTGAGCAACGAGTGCGTCTTCTTACTCTATTTTGTATTCAGTTAATTTTTTTTAATTCATTAGTAATATTTTCTTAATTATTTATTTTTAAATAAATTTTGACATTCCCTTAAGTTACAAAGTAGGAGTCACATAGAGAGACAATTTGAATTTTGCCTCAATGAACCAATTAGCTCGTTTAAATTTATGAAAAAAATCTTTTACGTTGTTTTTAATTACCAAAAATGATAATCTTGGCTCAGGTTTGATTCTTGTAAGGATAGTTCTCAACAACTGAGCACAAGACATTTAACTAACTTTTATTTTTAACCTTTCATATATGATGTAATAACCTATATTTACTTCAAGAAATGATTATTAGTACGAAAGACGTCTTGACAAATTCGTTTGCAAATGTTGAACACATTTTGATGACAATTTATTTTAGTTTTTATATTAAAAAACTGTGTATTCATTTCGTAACAAATAGTTTTTCTCATTTACTTCTCTACACTCTCATAAGTTATAAAAAATTAATACACCATTGTCATATTCATATGGTGCGCTAGCAAGTGAAGTCTCTACACTCTCATAAGTCACAATAAATCAATATACCATTGTAATATAATGCGCTATACATACAACTAAAGTAAGCAATGAAAAATATAGTGCGCTAGCAAGTGAAGTCTTACATTTTTCGGATAGCAATGGCAACCACAATCAACTTTATCATGTCGATGCATGTTTGCATCATTGTTTTTGTTACAAGCAAATACAATTCAAATTATGGGTATTATGGCAGGGATTTTCCTAGTCATGTTCCCACCCACCGGTAGATTTACTAATGGAAAAATTGATTCCTGACCTCATTACCTTTGTGTGTTGAACATCATGCGTCAACATGATAAAGTTCATACACCTAAAGTAAACAAAGAAGAATATAGTTCGCTAGCAAGTGAAGTCTTACATTTTTTGGATAGCAATGGCAATCATGATTGTAACATCCCTGGATGCTCTATGGATTGACGACTGTCCCCACAAACCAACACGGGTCTTTTCAGTGTGCTTTGTCCTCAATCACACGCTTCCCGGGAAAACTTCCCAGGAGGTCACCCATCCCAGAATTGCTCCAAGTCAAGTACTCTTAACTGTGGAGTTCTTAAGTGATGGGCTCTCGAAAAGAAGATGCATCTTGTTAGTATAGGTAGTACCAATCAATTCATATAAGCCTTCCTCAACTGCATAGTCCCATACCTACACAGTCTCAGGATCCCTCTCATTCGAGTGTGTAATCAGTTCATTCATGTGTCCCTCCGCCTAGAAGCCTGCCAAGGGCCACTCCTTGTCCGTGCCTTCTTGCACCGGCGACCACTCCCCGCCCTCGTTGGCACCCGGGTGTTACAACGATCAACTTTATCATGTTGATGCATGTTTACACCATTGTTTTTGTTACAAGCAAATGCAATGTGTAACGTCCTTCGTTACATTAGTAACCCAAAACAAAATCAATGAAAATCCTTTGAAGAATTTAAATCTAAAAACATACAAGTCATAAAAAAATTTCGCAACTAATCGGGTATGAAAATACCTCATATTAATTAAAGTAGTGATATAGTATCCAAAGTTATAATATATTAATAAATTCACAAATCCAAATAAAAACCAAAGGCCTAAAAAAAACAGGCGTCTACTAATAAACCCAATGACAAATAAAAAAAACGTCCAGCCACATACGGCTCCTTATTTAAGAAAGTACTAACCAAGCTAAGAATAATAACTAAAGAAAATCCGCTAAGTCTTCAGTCCTCTTGATTCAGCGATGTTGTCCTCGTGCTCACGAAAACAACACTTTTAATGAGATATAATCCCGGTGAATAAAAATAATCGTTGGTAAAAAGGTTCGCAAATAGTGTTGTTTTTCAGTCGGTAGCGATAATCGGAAAAACATTCATGGTACCCGCTAATTTTTAAAATATCGAATATAATAAACCTCCAAGATAATAATATATAAAAATAAAATTAATGTCAAGCATTTAGAGTACAACTCATAAATTCAGCAACGGTCACATCTCATTGCATTTAATGGCATTGTCCATGCAAACTCTACACAATGCAACTCCATGAACATGACTCGGTGATTCCCGAATCACTTAACTTGACTCTTTGGTTCCCGAACCGGGGTGTGAATCCCAGATCCACTAAGGTCTATGAGCTCATATCCATGCAACGGCGTCCCCTTTGCCTTCTCCATCCCGGATGGAGCTATCTAATATTCCATCCTAGATGTGAATATTTTTTAATAAATCGATATCCCATCCCGGGATGGTGATATCTCTCAACCTATTCCGGGAATATAATGTACAACCGTCACCCCTTCCTAGGAAGGTGATGACCAACTCATATGTACCATACAATATGTCATCCCAGGATGACTACCAATTAAATTCTCAAACTCCATACATCAATAACAATAATTAATTGGTCATACCAAGTCAAGATGATAGTACATACTCATACAAGCTTTCTTCTTAACAGTAATAATATATTATATATTATATTATATATATATATATATATATATATATAATTAAAAGCACCCCTCACGTCACTATTGACGTTGGTGCTAGTTTATTTCTGTGCAGCATAGTTACAGGGAGGGCATATGACAGCCGAGGCATCGGGCGTAAAAAGAAGGAGAAGAATTTATCATTGTGGTGAGTCAACAAATTAAAAATAACAAGACTATTTCTCTGAAGATTCAAGAAAACATTTTTACCGAATCAATTTGTTATCAAGATGAAACATTTTAAGAATTCGAATGAACCCCAAAATATTTTTAAAAAATCTCAAATAAATTAAGGACCCAGATTATTTGTACCATGAAAGTGTGAGAAAAGTTATTTTTACTCACCTCTCAAAGACCTCCAATGTGCTCTAAAAATCACGTATGATAGGGATTTGTCCTTCCCTAAAAATTCCTCTCCCGTTTGGTGGCGTTCTTGGATCTGTGTTGTTAGGATTGTACTAGCAAGGAAGAATGGAACTGGTGAAAATGTGAAACCCCGACGGCACTCTATGTCTCTTTTCTTTTTCTTTTGTTCTAACCTTTATGTTCATGTATTTATATATGTAGTCAACGCCTAGGTTTGCCACTTTTACTTTCTTTTTTTTTATTTTTTGTCTTTTTATTCTGCTTGGGCTTAACGCCCAAGTGTCTCTCCCCCTTTTTTTTCACACACACACACATATATATATATATATATATATATATATATATATATATATATATATATATATAATTAAAAATTCTTTATAATAGTTAATAAATTTCAATAAATTCTTATACTATCAATAAATCTTTTATTTTCCAATTTTACACTTTTTTGATTTGTAATTATTAAAGAAAATTCTGATACATTCTCATACTACCAATTTCTACACTAAACCTTATAATAGCTTAGTGTTTCTATTTTAAAAATTATATTTAAAATTTAGGATGTTACATTTTCTCCCCTCTTTAATGAATTTCGTCCCAGAAATTCTCACGTCTCACCAAACTACACAACATTAAAGGTAATATAATACTAAGTTATGTACCCGTGCGAGAAAAGATCTGGATGATGTTGTCTAACATCTTCCTCAAGTTCCCGGGTAGCTTCCTCGGGGTAAACCCTTCCCAAATCACTTTCACCAATGGAATCATCTTGTTCCTCGAGTTTTTGTGCTCTTGTCAATGATCCGAATAGGTGCAGGCTTAAAGATTAAATTATCCTTGATTGTATTTACTCGGGGAGCTATCACGTGTGAAATATACGTGCGTACTTAGGAGTTGAGACACATGGAAGACGTCATGGAGGTTCGACAACTGTGGTGGAAGAGCCAATTGGTAAGCAACATACCCGACTCTTTTTAGGATTTGAAATGGACCCATGAAACGAGGGTTGAGCTTTTTGACTTTCATTGACCTCCCCACCCCAGTCTTAGGAGTGACTCTCAAGAATACATGTTCCTCTTCCTGAAATTCTAAAGGCTTCCTTCTCTTGTCGGCATAACTCTTTTGCATACTCTGTGCAGTGCTCATCCTTTCCCTAATGACTTTAACCCTCTCTGTGGTCTCCTGGACTAACTCTGGTCCTAGCAGGGTCTTCTCACCCACCTCACACCAACATAAAGGGGACCTACACTTCCTCCCATAAAGAGCTTCATAGGGTGCCATGCCGATGATAGCGTGACAACTATTGTTATAAGCAAACTCTATAAGAGGTAAAAATTTATCCCAACCCCCACCTTCATCTAAACGCATGCTCTAAGCATGTCCTCAAGGGTCTGAATGGTCCTCTCCAGTGACCATCCGTTTGGGGATGATAGGTGTGCTAAAACTCAACTTAGAACCAAAAGCACATTTGGAAAGCCCTCCAGAACCTAGAGGTAAACCGTGGGTCCCTATCTAACACTATAGAGGTAGGTATGCCATGAAGCTTCACTATCTCCTTAATGTATAAGTCTACTAACTTACTCAAACTATAGGTTGCCTTAATTGGCAAGAAGTGAGCAGACTTGGTCAACCTATCCACAATTACCCATATGGCATCTAAACCCAAACGAGTCCTAGGTAACCCCATCTCAAAATCTATAGAAATCCTCTCCCATTTCCATTGAGGAATTTCTAAAGGCTGTAACAAACCCGAAGGTCTCTGATGTTCTATCTTAACCTTTTGACATACTAAACACTTGGCTACAAAGCTAGCCACATCCTGTTTCATTCACGGCCACCAATACATCTTCTTTAGATCTTGATACATCTAGGTTATCCCTGGATGTATGGTGAACTTTCCCTTATGCACTTCCTCTAAAACTTTCTCTCTAAGGCTCCCCTCCTTAGGAACAACGACCTTATTCCTAAACAACACTAGACCATCCGTAGACAACACATAATCCTCTTGATCTAAAAGAGATTGTAACTTCTGATCTAAAAGCTGCTCTCGCCTAATCATTTCCCTAAGGTCACTGCAAATTTCCAGCCTATTCAACTTCAAGCTTAAAGTACTAAGGGATACATATAGATTCATGTCTTTGATCTCCTCTAACATATTCATCTCTTGGACCATCAACCTAGACACATGCAAGGTCTTCCTACTGAGTGCATCGGCCACCACATTGCCTTTTCCCGGATGGTACTTCAACTCAAAATCATAGTCCTTAAGAAATTCCATCCACCTCCTTTGCCTCATATTCATTTCTTTCTGGTCAAACAAATACTTAAGGCTCTTATGATCACTAAAAACCTTAAACTTTGCACCATACAAATAGTGCCTCCAGATCTTAAGAGCAAAGACTCTGCTTTGCTAACTCAAGGTCATGAATAGGATAATTCACCTCATGTGTCCTGAGCTGTCTAGATCATAAGCCACTACCTTGCCTTCCCGCACCAACACACAACCTAAACCATTGTAGAAGCGTCACAATATACCACAAAACTCTTGAGGGATCTGGAATGGTTAAGGCCGGGTGATGACACCAATCTCCTCTTAGGCTCCTCAAAATTCTCTTCGCATTCCTTATCCCACTCGAAAGATTTTCCTTTCCTAGTCAACTTGGTAAGAGGTAAAGCTAGCCTAGAGAACCCTTATATGAATTTCCTATAGTAACCTGCCAGTCCTAGGAAACTCCTCACTTCCGTCACTGACTTAGGTTGCTCCCATCCAAGCACTGCATCAACCTTACTAGAGTCGACCGCTACACCACTCCTAGATATGGTATGTCCTAAAAACTTCACCTCATCAAGCCAAAATTCACACTTTTCTGGCTTTGCATATAGTTGTTCTTCCCTTAGAATCTGCAACACTAACCTCAAATGTTCCTCATGATCCTCTGGTGTCCTAGAGTATATCAAAATATCATCTATGAACACCACCACAAAGATGTCCAAGAATGGCCTAAAGATCCGTTTCATGTAGTCCATGAAAACGGCTGGGGCGTGGTCACACTAAAGGGCATCACTACATACTCATAGTGCCCATACCTTGTCCTAAAGGTTGTCTTAGGAATGTCCTCATTCTTAACTCTAATTTGATGGTATCCGGCCTTGGGTCTATTTTGGAAAACAGAAGCGCTCCCTCGGCTGGTCTAAGAGGTCATCTATCCTAGGCAAAGGGTATTTATTCTTGATGGTCACTTTGTTCAACTGCCTATAGTCAACACATAACATCATGCTCCCATCCTTCTTTTTCACCAGTAGGACATGTGCTCCCCAAGGTGACACACTAGGCCTAATAAACCCCTTCCCTAGCATCTCCTCTAACTGTTTCTTAAGCTCGCTCAACTCTAAAGGTGCCATTCTATAAGGCGCTACCGACACTGGTCCACTCCCTGGCACTAGATCTATGTTAAACCCAACTTCCCTATTCGGAGGCAAGCTAGAGACATCTTTAGGGAAAACATCCTGGAATTCACACACCACGGGTATAGCCGTCACATCCTTTGTCGGCCTCCATCTTAGCGAGAGACTAAGAGTACATATCCTTGAGCTCCCTCAACTAAGCACTTATGACAAGCAACAGTAGACACAATAGAACTGGGTTCGGGAAAATCATTAGACATTGGTTGTATAGGAATGGAGATAGTTTTATTAGAGCAATTTATGACAACATGATTTGCAGACAACCAATCCATACCAAGAATGACATCTAACTCAGGACATGGGCAAGCATATAAGATCAACAAAATAAGGTACACCTTGGTACACTAAGGGACAACTCAAGCAAGCAATAGAGGTAGCGGGTTTATCATTTGCGGGAGTAGCAACACTCAAATCATATGGCAACTTAGAAGCAGACAAAGATAGATTTTCACACACTCTAAAGATATAAATGAATGAGTTTCCCCTGGACCAAACAATAAATTGATCTTTCTTTCTTTAATTAAACCCATTACCTTGTATCGAGGCCATCGACTCCTTCACCTTTTCCCCTTGGAGCGTAAAGACTCTCCCTTGGCTCGGTGGTCTAGGTTGGGTTGGTCCTCCACTCCTACTGATTTTGGCATAGTGTCCCACTTTACCCACACTTGTAGCAAGTGGTACTGCGCCGCTGGACACATGCGATCTCCATGATTCAACCCACACTGTGACACCGGCCCGTGTTAGTCAGGGCTCCATGCACTGCTTCCCTTTGTTGATGGAGGAGGGCCGCAAATGCTTCAGGAAATTTCCCATCCTTGACTGGAAACATCTTTCCATCGCTAAGAATTTTCTCCTTTTGCCTCTCGGCCAGCCACTTGCATATTACACTCTCTGCCACCCTACACTTGTTCACAAGAGTAGGGTAGTCCCAAGTTCTAGGAGTCAGATAAGGCTCTGCGCCTCAGTCTCAAACCACTGCTCGAACTTAATTGCTTTCCATTGGCCGTCGGGATTATCCCTCACTGAGCGAGAGAACCTTGCAAGGCTCTCAAACTTGGTCACATATTCAGCCATGTCATACTCCCTTGGCGAAGTTGTAGAAACTCCATCTCTTTCCGTGTCCAGGACCTTTGTGCGAGAAGTATTTCTCCAAAAAAACATCCTTGAATCGGTCCCGTGTGATAGGGCGCCCCAGACAAGCAACCCGCCCTTAGCACGGTCCCCGGTGCTCTGCATCCGACTCTAGCATATAGGTGGAAAAATCCACCATCCCGAGCATCGAGCACCTCATGGCTCGGAAGATCTTCTCTAATTTCATCAACCATTCCTCTGCCTCAGCGGGATCGGTGGTACCTCGAAGCGGGCGGGTTATTGTTCTGGTCCCGTGACCCACATGTCTTGTGGATCGGAGCTGCAACCGGCACCATGTTAAGCACGTCCCCATTATCCCTCATCGGCGGAGAGTATCCAGTGCTGCTCTTGCATAACTCTCAGCCATTCGGGCCAAAGGCGCTGCAAGTGCATCATTTCTCCCTACTTTGTTTGCCGTCATAATCTGCATACCACCAATCAAACAATGGGTTGATCAAGTCCAATATCAAAAGAATAGAATGCAGAATTATAACTCAACCAAGCATCCTACACGCCCAAGTTTTGTTTTATAAAAGCCCCAATACCACGGTCAGATATAGAATCGAATTGCTCGATACCATAAATGTAACGCCCTTGGTTACATTAGTAACCCAAAACAAAATCAATGAAAATCCTTTGAAGAATTTAAATCTAAAAACATACATGTCATAAAAAAATTCGCAACAATCGAATGCGAAAATACCTCATATTAATTAAAGTAGTGATAAAGTATCCAAAGTGTTAATATATTAATAAATTCACAAATCCAAATAAAAACCCAAGGCCTAAAAAATGAGCGTCTACTAATAAACCCAACGACAAATAAAAAAAAAACGTCCAGCCACATACGGCTCCTTATTTAAGAAAGTACTAACCAAGCTAAGAATAATAACTAAAGAAAATCCACTAAGTCTTGATCCTCTTGGTTCCGGTGATGTCGTCCTCGTGCTCACGAAAACAACACTTTTAATGAGATATAATCCCGAGTGAATAAAAATAATCATTGGTAAAAGGTTACATAAATAGTGTTGTTTTTTGATCAAGTAAAATAACGGAAAAAACATTCATGGTACCCGCTAATTTTTAAAATATCGAATATAATAACCCTCCAAGATAATAAATATATAAAAATAAAATTAATGTCAAGCATTTAGAGTACAACTCATAAATTCAGCAAAGGTCACATCTCATTGCATTTAATCGCATTCTCCATGCAAACTCTACACAATGCAACTCCATGAACATGACTCGGTGATTCCCAGAATCACTTAACTTGACTCTTTGGTTCCCAGAACCGGTGTGAATACCAGATCCACTAAGGTCTATGATCTCGTATCCATGCAATGGCGTCCCACTGCCTTCTCCATCCCCAGGATGGAGGTATCTAATATTCCGTCCCAGGATGTGAATATTTTTAATAAATTATATCCCATCCCGGATGGTGATATCTCTCATCCTATTTCGGAATATAATGTACAACCAGTCACCCCTTCACGGAAGGTGATGACCAACTCATATGTACCATACAATATGTCATCCCGGATGACTACCAATTAAATTCTCAAACTCCATACATCAATAACAATAATTAATTGGTCATACCAAGTCAACATGATAGTACATACTTATACAAGCTTTCTTCTTAATGGTAATTATATTATATATATATATATATATATATATATATATATATATATATATGTATATATATATATATATATATAAAAGTACCCCTCACGTCACTATTGGCGTTGGTGCTAGTTTATTTACGTGCGAGGAAGAGTTACGGGAGGGCATATGACAGGCGAGGCATCGGGCGGCGTAAAAGAAGGAGAAGAAGTTATCATTGTGGTGGGTCCAACAAATTAAAAATAACAAGACTATTTCTCACGAAGATTCAAGAAAACATTTTCTACGAATCAATTTGTTAACAAGATGAAACATTTTAAGAATTCGAATGAACCCCAAAATATTTTTAAAAAATCTCAAATAAATTAAGGACCCAGTTATTTGTACCATGAAAGTGTGAGAAAAGTTATTTTTACTCACCTCTCAAGAACCTCAATGTTCTCTAAAAATCACGTATGATAGGGTTTGTGCTTCCCTAAAAATTCATCTCCCGTTTGGTGGCGTTCTTGGATCTGTGTTGTTAGGATTGTCTTGTGGCAGGAAGAATGGAAGCGGTGAAAATACGAAACCCCGTGGCGCTCTCGTCTCTTTTATTTTTCTTTTGTTCTAACCTTTATGTTCATGTATTTATATATGTAGTCAACGCCTAGGTTTGCCCTTTTACTTTCTTTTTATTTATTTATTTTTCTTTTTTATTCGCTTGGGCTTAACGCCCAGTGTCTCTCCCACTTTTTTCACACGCACGCGCACACACACACACACACACACACACACACACACACACACACACACACACATATATATATAATTAAAAATTCTTTATAATAGTTAATAAATTTCAATAAATTCTTATACTATCAATAAATCTTTTAATTTCCAAATTTACAATCTTTTGATTTGTAATTATTAAAGAAAATTCTGATACATTCCCATACTACCAAGATCTACACTAAACCTCATAATAGCTTAATGTATATATTTTAAAAATTATATTTAAAATTTAGTATGTTACACAATTCAAATTATGGATATTGGCGGGGATTTTCCCTGGTCATGTGCCCACCCAGTGGATTCTCTAATAGAAAATTGATTCGTGACCTCATTGCCTCTGTGTTGAACATCAAAGACAATGTCCCTCTTTATTCTTTATGTTATCGGGGAAGAATTTCTTTCAGCTACTTCCAAACTTTACATTATTTTCTTCCTGCCTAATTCAAATCTCTTGCATAACTTTCGTTCTAATAGGGCCTTTGGGCTCTAGCTTTTGGTGTGATAAAGAAGAAGTTGAGAGAATTTTTTAAAAGAAGATGATGAATATGCAAAATGACATAAGTACCCCTAATTAAAAAAGTAACATATAATTTTTATTTTATATATATATTTTTAAAAGTAATATATAACTTTTATTTTATATTTTATAATTAAATATATTATAAAAATAATTTTATTTATAAAAATATTATTTTTATTTCCCACCCTTTTACCTATTCCCCACTCCCCTTCATAACATCACCCTCCCACCTACCCTAAACCCTTATAACACTCCTTACCCACTTTATAAAATATATATAAATTATAAAAAGTAACTAATAAGCTAATACCAAAAAAATCTATAACTTGCCAAGTTGATGTACGGTAAAAATAGCTATCCACCTTTTATATTAGTATAGATAAAATAAAATATCATAATTTTAATATCTCAGGGATATATTTAAGGACTAGTTTCACTATCTAGATTTACATTTAGGATGCTGAAAACAATAGAGAATATATTTATATCTATTTTTTTATATAAAAATCATAGGCCAAGTGCATGTTTCCCCCCATTTTATTTTGAGCGATTTTGGTGCTCCTACTTTTTCAATTGTGTAAAATATCCCTCTGTTAAATTGCCTTTAAAAACTTATGGATATTGAAGATGTTGCATATGTCTGGAGCAGACCCAACGTGTCCCTTGTAGTCCCCCCACATATCCCTTTTTCTTCATTCTCTCTTCCTTCACCATCGGCGGGAGGCATAAGGTTCTACAGGAAGTAAATCTTCCTTCATATTGAGATCGTTAGATTTCATATCATTAAACATTAATACTTGAGCAATGCTAGCATCACACTCTTCATCACACTTCTATTAACACACCCTTTATTATTGAGTGAATTTCATGTGGGATTTTGGTGGGTCTCACATGAAATCCACCCAATAATATAGTGTGTTGAAGAGGAGTGTGATAAAGTGTGTGTTCTTAGCATTTTTGTAATACTTTCTAGATTTTTTTATAATAACTTAAATTGGATGTTGATTATGCCTTACTTCGTATTTGGGAAAAGGGACTAACATGGTGTTGGGAGAGTTGGTAGCGTGGCTCTCTCCTAGGAAAAAGAACTCGGGTTCTATTCACTGGAGTCGCCCATTTGGTAGTCATTACAATCCGCTTGTAAAAAATCGGACGTCCAGCCGGCTAGGGGATTAGTCTCGTAGCTTGTCTAAATGATCTAAGCTTGTGAGATACCCTGGGATGTCCACTAGGGAGCCAAAGACCCTAATTACGGTGTGTTAGGAAAAAAATTCGGGAGCCGGGACTTGCTTCTCTACTCTTTTGTCAATGATGTAAATAAATTCATAAAAATTATTATTTTTGCAATAATTCTCAATATGGTATCGAGAAGACTTCATATTGTGAGGGGATCGACAATAAATTGGATGGTTACAATATAGTAGAGAACCAACGGGGTGGAGAGAAGATAAGTATTAAGGAAGGTAAGAAGCTTAGTTCGGGTGGCTACACGGGATGGGAATGTTGGGATTATAGTCTCGATATTATTATTTTTTTTTGACAAAAATATTATTTTATTTTTAGTTATATTATAATATTACTTTTATACTATTTAAGTAATTTATATTTTTTTCCAGCTAAGCGTGCCATTTGGGTGTCGGGTGGCTAGATGTATGTCACATCATCAACTTAGGTTAATTTTTGGATGACAACTTGTGAGAGGGACCATTTTGCATGATTGAGAACATAAGCGGAGCTAAAATCGCTAAAAAAACATTTGGGAGGGGGAGAAATTTCAACAAATTGAAAAGGATGGGGACGAAAAGTGCATTTTCGCCAAAATCATATTTATATGTCATTTTATTTTTATTTTATTATTTGTATTTTATCATTTTATTTAATAAAAATAATTAAAAACTAAAATTAAACAAAATAACTTTTTCTAAAAGTGAATTTGTAGTAATTTTTCTATTTTATTGTTAAAAATAATTTTGATCTAATAAAGTGTTGTTTTGGTCGTGTCATTCAAATTGACTTTTAAATATATAATTATCAAAATTGTCCTTGATGAGTATGAAAAGTGATTTTTTAAGATAATGTGATAAAAGTAGGCTTTTGAAAAAATCAAAGTGAGTTTTTGAGTTTTTATTTTGTCTAATGGAAGGCTCATATAGTAGACTTACAATTATCACAATTCATGTCTTTCAACTTAACCTCCTGATTTCTTGTTTGGTACCATATATAAGAGAAAAGTTGAGATCGGTACAAATCCGATCTGTAACACATTTTGGGTTTTGTACTTATAGTCTAATGAGCGTGAGTTTACCTAGTTTAACTTGGGATTACATTGATTCCAAAAAAAAACTTGGGGATTAGATTATAGGTTCTCGGAAAGCAAATTGATATTTTAGAATCTCCTGAATCCCACTTGTTGGGATATCCAATAAATTGTATGGTTTAGTTACAAAAGGAGATAGATATGGTTGGATTCGAGTTAGCAAATAGTTGCAAAATTGGACAGACTAGCTACTCTAGCTCATCATGTATAAATATTGTAAACACACCACATTATCAATCAAGAAAATCACTTGTGCATTTCTAATATGGTATCGGTGATAATTCTCTCTTCCACATCTCTCAATGAATTTCTTCCTCTTTCCTTTCCAAACTTTGAAGCTTTGAAGCTCTGCTTCCATGGGCGACTCAATTCGATTTAGATTCAGCTTCTTCTACTTGCAATCATGGCAATCATGTTGATCCTTGCTAAAATCCTTCCTATCCTTATTACCTACATCCAGGGTGAAAATCCGGTATGGTGCTCATTTCTCCACCATTGAATGGATCGAATTATTACTCATGGAGCAAAGGAATGCGACAAGCTCTTGTATCAAAGAAAAATTGAAGTTTATCAATGGATTTTTACCAATTCCGAGTGAGGGTGATCATGAATTGAGGCATGGGATCGATGCAACAACACTGCCAAGGTGCTCTGGGATGAACTTGTGATCGATTCACCAAAGGAAATGCTTATTGATTATCAAGTCTTCTTTAAGAAGTACACTTTCGATCAAGCAAGGTGATAAATTTGTTTGACTTTTTTACTGATTTAAAGACTGTTTGGCAAATTTTGGAAGTTCAACACCCTCTTCCAAATTTTCATTTTTGCAAAAACTCAGTTCTTTGCTAACATAAAGACCATCGAATCGATAATGGGGCAAAGTTCCTTTATCCCGATCTGTTTTCCAATTTTGGAATCATACACCAAACATCATGCATTGAGACTCCACAGCAAAACTCTATAGTGGAAAGGAAGCATCACCATATTCTCAATGTGGCAAGAAGCCTTGTTTCTTGCCAAATTACCAAAATGTTTTTGGTCGTATCTTTGTAACTTATGCTATTCATCTCATTAATAGATTGCCATCACCATCCTTAAACAACAAAACACCATTTGAGTTCTTTGCACAATCAGCCCCAAACCCTCATTGATCTAAAAGTCTTTGGCTCACTTATGTTTTGCATCCACTTTGGAACAACAAAGAACAAAACTTGACCCTAGATCAAGGAAATGCATTTTCTTGGTTTCAAATTTGGCACTAAAGACTATGTGCGGTATGATCTCCACACTAGAGGTTGTTTTTGTCTTGCAATGTAATCTTTCATGAACACATTTTCCCATATCAAGCCTCATCACCACCTCTACCAACGAAACCACACCAAACTTAAACGACTCTTTCAATTTCCTTCTTAAGCCTATCCTCTAACCATCACTCCTAATCGGCCTCCATCACCTCTCCATACCTATTCACCCATCACCACCACCAATTCCCAAAATCGATAACAATCCTCCACTTAGAAGATCCACAGAACCAAAATAGCTCCCACCTATCTCTGCGGGACTTCCATCGTCGACATCTCCACTCACAAGTATCAATCATTCTTCAAATTATGGTAACACTTCTCATCCCTTATCCTATATCCTTTCCTATTATTCTCTTTCCCCATCTCATCTCAAATGTACACTATCTATTTCCACTAATATCGAACTTAGTTCCTGTGCTTAAACTATTAAGTCTATTGATTGGATTAATGCAATGAATCTTGAAATGGGTGCTCTTTGAGCTAACAATACATAGCAGACTAAATGATTTACCACAAGGCAAAGTTCCAATTGGTTGTAGGTGGGTCTACGCATCAAATAAAAAGATGATGGCTCCATTGGGCGATACAAAGCAAGGCTCGTGGCCAAAGGGTACACACAACAAGAGGTGTGGACTTCTTTTATACCTTCTCACTTGGGCCAAGGTCCACTAATATCCGGTTGTTACTTGACATAGATGCAACTCAACGCTGGCACTTGAAGCAGTTAGATGTTGATAATGCATTTCTTCATGGGGATCTTCATGAAGAGGTGTACATGGAACTCCCCCCTGGCCTTGACCCTTGCAAGCCGAATCAAGTTTGTAGATTAACAAAGTCACTTTATGGACTCGAGCAAGCTAGCTAGCCAATGGTTTGCTAAGCTCTCTTCTACCTTGATCACGGTTGGATTCACACTTTCTCAACATGATCACTCTCTGTTCATTAAGAAGCAAGACAGCTCCTCCACGGCCTTGCTGATTTTGTTGATGATTTGATTTTAACGGAAATTCCATTGATGAAATCAACTTCGATGCAAGCGGTTTCTTCACAATACTTTTTGGATCAAAGACTTGGGTGATCTCAAATACTTTTAGGCCTTGAAGTTTCACGTTCCAAACTTGGCATCCATTTATGCTAACGAAAATATGCCCACGACATTCTTTGACACTGAATGTTAGCATCCAAACCGGTTAGCACTCCAATGATCAAAGACACTAAATTGCTCTACAACTCGGATGCCCCACCCCATGATCCCACTACCTATAGGCGCTAATTGGATGTCTTCTATACTTGACAACTACAAGACCGGACATAACATTTGCACTGCAACAACTTAGTCAATTCATGCAACATCCTACTACTTGTCACTTTGAGGCAATAATGAGAATATGAAGATACATTAAGGAAGCTCTGCACAAGAGGCCTACTCTTTCTTTCGATTCATCACTACGGCTAAAGCCTTTAATGATTCTGACTCTGTTCTGTTCCTCGACCGCAAATCTGTAAATGGATTTTGTGTATTTCTTAGTGCATCTCTCATTTCTTGGCGTTCAAGAAGCAAACTATTGTGTCGTTCCTCCTCAGGGGTGAGAATCGTGCACTTGCCTCCACCACTGTGAAATACGAGTGGTCAAGGGATCTAAATGTTCCTCTCATTGAACCAGCTCTCCTATATATTGTGATAGTCAATCAGTCATACATTGCTTCCAACCCGAACTTCTATGAGCGAACCAAGCATATTGACAAAGATTGTCACATTGTCCATGAAAGCTCCAAGCTCACCTGTACCATCTGCTTTCGTTTCCCTCTGCCAAGTCAACTAGCTGATTGCTTCACAAAACCACTTGAGCCTACTCTATTTTCGGGTTTTCTTTCCAGTAGGAGTCCTTAACATCCACTCTCCTGTAACACCGAGCTTTCATTGTTTTCTAATATCGGAAATTTATATAATTATTTTTATATTTTTATCTGAGAATTAGAAAATTATTTTAATTATTCTGAAGCCATAGTTATACTCTACTTGACGGTGAGGGATTACTGTTAAAATTTAGGTTGAAAAGTCGGGCGGAACCCAGTCTGTGAATTTCTTTGTGGTATAATTATCTTGCTCAAATGACCTAATTTTGACTCGTGAATAAAACACTTGAGGTTTTTATGAAGTTTCCAATTTCTCTGGCTATTTTAAAATTTTTCACTTAAAAGTGAAATAATATATATTATGCGGGCGTTATACGAAATCGGGTAAACGATGATGGGTAGCCGGATTTGCGGGACCCTTAACGGATAAAAAGGATGTCAAATCATGATGAGTCACAAGAGGTGAGTCATGGGATGACTACCCTTAGTCGTAATTACATTTTAGGAGGAAAGACTAAACTACCCTTTATGTTGGTTTTATTTACAAATTTGCCATTGTACAAGATTACTATTTTACACCTCAAAATTTTCACTTTGGAGCCAAATGCCCTTCAAACCCCATAGCCCAAGCACTCCATGAAGCCATCCTCACTTCTATAAAAGGGCTGGAGACATCATTTTCACCAAACTTTGCCATTTCCATCATTAAACCCTAAGTTGCTGTAGCTTGATTTTGTGAAGGAGGTAGGAGATTTCTTGCTCATTTCTCAATTCCAAGAGTTATATCATGCTCTCTCACTTGATTATCATCATGTGCTTCATTCTTTCATGATTTAAAGCCTTAATCATCTTTTTCCAATTTCTAGATCTAGAACTTTGAAAAATCATAGTAAATCATAGAAAAATCCAAAAAATGTGAAACGAATTTACGTGATCCTATTATCCTCTCTATATTCGAGATCCCAGTGTGCATAAAAATAAATTTTCGTGCCTAGTTAACCTAAAGAGGCCGGACCTATGTCTTGGTGGTGTTTGGGGGGGGGGGGTTTTGTTCATTTTCTTTACATGATTCAATCTTATAAGTTATGTAGGCATTGGATCTATGTTGTTTGAAATGAATCAAGGTCTCTAAGCCAATTTAGTTTTTCATGGCTGAAATTTAATTGTTTGAGGATTGGAAGATTTAATTTCAATCTTTGTATAATGATCATTGATTTAGGGTTTTAAGTAACTATGAATCATTAATCCAAGAGTTTAGAAATTTTAGAGATTTCTAACCCCAAAAGTCAACCCTATCTGAAACCAACATATGGGATTATAGGTTTGATTAATTTGTTTGTTTGTTAATTGATTATTGTGTTTAATGAAGGATAAGCTAGATTATTGTGTACGTGCGTTGGCCGATTTACGGATTCACGACAAAGTTTTAAATCGGAAGCAAAGTTCTTGAGAGGTAAGAGAGAGTTTCCTAAGGGATTTTCGGATGGCTCGTACTACTGTTGTTGGTCCGTATTTTATCCATGGTTGTGGATTTTTGTGTAATTTGTTTTAAGTTATGTTATTTATAAACTGTTTATTTATTTGCGGTTAAGTGTTTATTTGCGGTTAAATGTTATAATGTTGTGGTGCATGATGCATGTGAAATAATTATTATGATATTGATTGTGGTTTGAGAAGCTCGTGGCGGGTCACGATTCTCAATTAATTAAATGAGATAAAAGTTTTAAACTTCATGAGTAATATTCAATATTTAATTGAGATATTGGAATATAATATGATTTAAATAATTATTGGGGAAAATAAGAAATTTTCAAAAATATTATTATTTTAATGGTTTATTAGTGTAAAATTAAAACTACGAGTCACGGATGGGACGTGCATGGTAATTATCTTTGTAATCTGCTAATTTTTATGTAAGAGATGCAGCAATATTATAAGAAGTTATTTTATGAAATTAATCTTGAAAATAACTTAATCATGAATTTAGAAAACTATTTATAGAGAAAAATATCAAATTTTGACATAAAAGTATTTTAAAGCTAGACGGCAATTAGTTAAAACACGGTTACATGAGTATATTTTAGTATCGAGATGATTTTTTTAAGAATTTTCCCTTTGAGATGATTTTCCGGGAAACAAATTTTACGCTAAACCGATGTAGACAGTGAGTTGGAACTTAGTAATGGAGATGTAGGAGAAACAGTGTTTTTGCGGTGTTTTGGGATTTGTGTCTTAATTTCGGGGTAGTTTTGGACTGCTTGTCCTATGGACTACGTGTCCTAATTTCGAAGTAAATAATATTATTCAAAGTGAATACTATTTTCTATTACCACGAACCTAAGCCCAAGGCATCGGTCTAGGGGTTTCGTGATTGAGCACTCGTACTTGATATTGTTTGGGATGTGAAACCCATGGATAAACTATTTGTCTTATTATGAATGTCTATGTTGTTATAAACTGGTATATGTGTATGTTTTCTTTTGTGTCGCGCATGTAGTTATCGCATTAAATCCATATATTGGTTTCTCACTCTTGCATGTTCTATTCCAGGTTTCTCTACTTGGGTATATATGTATATTCGAATGCGGATGAGCCACGCTCAAGGAATATGACTTCTACAAGAATAAGAAGGTTGTTTAGTTCAAAGTATGCTGATGTTGTTTACTACTTGTATAGTGTCTTTAGTTCCACCAGCTTAGGTTTTGAGTTATATTATGTTTTGGAAGAACCTATACTTAGTAAGGTCTTGTTGTGTAAACAATTATGATCCAGTCTGGAAGCGTGTTATATTTATATATCACCATATTTGTCGATGTTTCGTTGTTGTTGGATTGGTCAAAAAGAAAAGAAAAAAAGAACAAATTTTATCACCATTTTGAGGAATATTAATAACTTAAGAAAATATTATTTTCGAAGCAACCAGCGAATTAAAGTTTTATTTTCAATGAGTTAACCATGTAATGACCCGGGGGGTGATACATTAGTGGTATCGAGCTGGTCAAGTCTTTTGGGAATGTTGTGGAATAGGTCTATTGTGTTGATTTGTGTTTTCTATGAATTAAGTTTTGTTTGAATTACTTCTTAGAAGTAATGTGTGTTAATACACTAATGAGCATTTCATTTCCGGGTGCGGTCCTAGCCGATTTTGTTGACGGTCGGTTATGGAACTCGCGCCCCGAGGCTGGGCGTGGACGAGGCGTGGGCGCGGTCGTGGGCGTGGTCGACAGGTGGTCTCATTGGTGGATGGGGGCATGGATGAGAACTATGAAGAAGGAGTGAACTATGCCTCGGGGCTATGAACAATGTGGCAACTCTTTGTCATGCATAAAAGCTACCGCAGGTTGCCCAGAGCCAGCGGCCGCAGACGTTGGTAGGCGATTGAAGGCAAAAATCTAACCGCTTTTGACATCAAGATCAATCACTGTTTCATGGAGAAGTGGATCTGTGAAAGCGACTTATGGATTAGGGGAGTTAGAAAATTTATAAGGTGATTCACGATCTAAGGAGTGAAGGTATCGTATGCCACTTTTTTCCCGTTGGTAGGCGTCTGAGTATTGGAAGGAGCACCAAACAGCTGCTGGAAGCAGAGAATCGGAGATTACTTGGGAAGTATTCCAAACCATCTTCTTAAACAAGTATTTTCCTTAAAGTGCACGAAATTTGAAGGAGCAAGAATTTACTGCACTTCAGCGGAGGGATTTAAGTTTTGGAAGTGCGTAGCGAGGTTTGAATCACTTTCCAAGTATTTTAGCTTTTTCCAGAACAACCCAAGACGAAGATTAGAAGTGCGGCGTTTGAAAAAGGGTTACGTTTCGATATTAAGGAATCGGTACTACCATTAGAAATTCGGAATTTCCATGTCTTAGTCGACAAGTGTAGAAAAATAGAGCTAATGAGGAAGGAAAAGGACAACAAAGGGCCGTAGGAGGATTGGATAGGTCAAGGGGTCAATTCCAGAACCAAAAGGGAATACAAGCACATAATGAACCTTATTTTAGACCAGGAAATAATCGGAATCAACAACAATATCGTTGTAATTTTGTTGCATCGGGAAGTGGAGGCGGGAAGAATCAAAACCAAGGCCAAGTTAGAAAATGTTACAATTTTGGTGATCCGAAACATATGGCTAATACTTGCCCTTTGAAAGGGAACTAAGTGTTACAAGTCCGTGGGGTGGGACATATCTCGAGGAGTGCAATGCTCCAAGGCATGGACTCATCGATAACACCCTTGCACTAATAAGCCGGTGACTACGGGCAAAGTTTATAATGTGAAGGGAGCTGAGACTTTAGACTACGACGGTAATATTTTAACCATACTTTAAATCGGACTGTGCGTTCTTTCATTAAGATAGAATGTATGAAATATTTGAGGTAGTCTATTTCTTCTTTGTCACATGATGTGATGTTTTAGACTTCAATTATTCAACTGGGTTATTTTGAAATTCTATTCTATATGTACGAACTATCCTGTTGTTATTCGGAATGGACATTTTCTTGATAAAAAGAAGTTTCTCGATGGGACATAGTCTAGTCACTTTTCGTTTGGTGGAAGTGATCCGGTCTGAATTCTTGTCGGACTAATATCCTTTAAAATTGTTTTTTTGTAATGTTCTTGCGAGAGAAGTAGCTTTCTTAGATTTATCACTACTACGAGAAGGGTTTTAGTAGCGCACTTTCGTGGCGCTTCAATAAAAATGCTACTTAAAAATAGGCGGAAGCTTTTTAATAGCGCTTCCTTAAGAGGGCTATCTATTCCTTATTCTAAGGCAGCTCCTTCAAGGAAAACGCTCTTGAATGTAGATTGATAGGAATAGATAGCATTTTCTGAACGCTACTATAAGTATGAGAATAGATAGCATTTTCTTGAGAAAGCATTTACTATAAATAAGAGAGAATAGATAACGCTTTTTTCAAAAAAGCGCTATCTATTCCCCTTTTACTAAATATTTCCTCGGCTTCTCGTGTGACTCTTCTCAAACCCTTCATCGCGCCACTCTTTGAAACCCTTCCCCTTCATCGCGTGTGTCTCCTCTCCTCTGCTCCACCCAGGAGGAAGCGAAGCAAGCGAAGCGAAGCGTACGTGCTCCACGAGAGGATATTGCTCTCTCGCCTTAAGCATCTCCTCGACCAACCCCCCTCGTCTTGCTCTCTCTCGCTCGGATCTCGCAGATGAATCCAAGGAATTTCATCATCATCGAGATCTCGTCCAAGGTATGCATCGTCCTCTCCCTCGGTTTCTTATTTGTTGTTGAAATTTACAGACCACTAACCCCCAATTTCCGCCATAACTCACCTCCCATGTTCCGCGGTAACCTTCTATATTACGAGGGGACCCATTCGAGTGGAAGATCACAAAGGTAAATTCTCTATGCACTATTGGTTTAATTTGGCACCTCTATGATAAAAATTAATCATCATGACCACAAAGTTGGTTTTAAGCTACTCGTTTGAACATTGGAACATGCGTTTGCATGACAAATTTTCTGTTTTTGCCTTTTTGGGTGTAAAAGCAGAAACTAGGAACTTAGTCTTAGTTCATATGGTATTTAACATAAGGGTGTAGAAAGAATAATTATACAAGATGGTGGAAACCCAATTCTCTTCTCATGAACAGAACCATGCCAATGAGGTTCAAGTTCCTGAATGACGAGACATACCAAAAGGCAGGGGTTGAGTAGTCGGAGCAGAATATATGATTAACAATGGCAAAACTTGCCATGGGTATTTTTATGAATACCCATTTCAAATTTTTCTATGGAAGAAAAAGCTGAATGTGATTATTAGGGTTTTAAATTGAAATCAAGCCCGATTGGCGTGCGGCGGTAAGGTTTTTGGATTTTGTAGTCTTCTAGTTTATTTTTTTCTTGCAATTTGTGTGTGTCTGTGTGTGGCGTTTTGTTTGTGCAATTTGGGGCGTGTTTGTTGTGCTTTATTTTTATTTAGTTTTTTCGTTTAAAACCTCATTTAATTGGCACCTCTATGTTTTTGCTTTATTTTTGTATTGAAGTCTTGAGTCAAAACAAGGGATTTGGCAGCATCATGTAAGAATACGAGGAAATGGGAAGCCTTGTCCCATTAAATTTTGCCACAAATGCCTTCTTAACGGGTTAGGCCTGCAATATAAACATTGGTCTTTTTATATTTCTTTTAAATTTGTTTATTAATTTGAAGAATGATTCTGGTTTGTTAAGTACAAAGTTATAGTAATGTATATTTGGGTGTGTTTTCTGATGAATGTTTTGTTGTGTTGAATTAGATATGGGGAGAAAGCGAGGTGGAGTGTTGGTGATTGGGCTGTCCCAAGTGCGGGCGTATGCAAGCTGCGGTGTTGTAGGTAAGTTGTTTGTGTTTTGATTTGGTATTGTGGTTTTAATTTGCACGAAAAGTAAATATCTGGAAGCTAAGGAGAATATGTTAACCACCAAAAAGACAAGATTTTGTATTCTTTTACTCTCTTCTACATTTCGGTGTTATGGATACGCACCTTCTACTAAAAATGGAATTCATATCGGCCGGTGGCCACTTAGGCGATAGATATTGTAATAATACCTTTGTTCTTGCCATCGTCCACATGGCAAAATCAAGTCGAAATGGAGTAGCCACGTTTTACGTATAGTGCGCGCTTCTCCATTCTTTGGTTTCAATGAATCCATTCAGAGTCGATTGTTTACAATGGTTGCAACGCCTCATTATCTCCCGTCTGTTTAGGTCGATCATTGTTCCCAAAGTAAGAAGGCGATCTATAATCTTGAAACTTTCTACCGACTAGTTTCTTGATTGTTCTAATGGAGTTTCGTTGTTTGTATTCACCATCTGAATGATTCCCCATTAATATTTTCTCGGGATACATCTTCTTTGCCATTCTCGGTTTCTCCTTCAACTCCAATGTTATAGATAGGTTGCTAGGACTTCTCTCTACAACACAGAACTTCTTCTTTTTGCATTCTTGTTCATTATTGGGTCAAGAAAGTTGTTCTTTATCACTTGATCACACCATTGAGTTCAGGGTTACGTGGGTTGGGAGCTTCTGTGACTTAGTTTAGTTCCATGAAGGTATGGCCATTTGGTAATCGTGTATCTACTCTGTGAAGTCTATAATCTTATTATTGCACTTCCATTAATGGATCGGGGACTTGGGCTTCAGCATTACCTATTCAAATACACATGAGCAAAGTTAAACTATGATAACTTCAATATATTTTGTAAGCAAGACTTTGTGATCATGTTGATACAATGACATAAAAACATTCTTATGTTTAGTTACAAAAATGGAAAAAAGAAAACAGTGTTGTGTTAGAAGAACATTATGATAATCATATATATTGTTATATTCTTACTCACACATGTAAACTATTAAGCGTAGCACATGATTCGGAGAAAATCTATGCAAGAAGGTGGAAAATCTATTCGAGTTTTGAAAACCTGCTGAGGATCTTGAGAACATATATTCCTCTTCTTTAATCACTTATTAACAAGGCTAGATTGTCATTACTTCAAGAGATATGCATTCATCAAAATTTGTAGTTAGTTAGTTCCTAACTGGCTAGTGGTTTTGGTTTATCATGAGATGATCGGTGATGATTCATGATGTGTGCAACCATAGGCTGACCCATGATTGAAGACATAGGCTTTGTTTATAATTTGAGTTATGACTATATGACATATACCTCAAAACTTGCTATGTTCTAAAGAACCATATGATGTATTCAACATTCAATTTATTAATATGAGATAGTGCTTGCCAGCCTTTTACTTGCCATCAAATTTTAGATCTTTTGTGATATTTGTGGTCGAATATCAGTATTAAGGAAAGAGAAAGAAGAATCTTTTGGGACCGCTGTCATATCTGTATATGTATACCTTTGGATTTACACCTTATTTGTTGCTTTTGTAGTTTAGTCATCAATGAATCTTTTGGGTATAGATTCTACCCAACTGTTTGTTCACTTGGTTTTGTGGTTTCCCTTGACATATTGAATACAAGCAGTTTCATTATTTTAGTTACGGTTTAACTTGTCTCCGGGGTATTTTCATTTCATTTTTAACAATGTGAAGAAAGAGACTTGACTATATATGGAGACGATTAGTTACTCTTTTTAACAAGTATGTAGATTTCTCTCTTGAGCATGAAGTTTAATCTTCCATTCTTGTTTCCAAACTATTCTGATTTATGAATGATATCTACTCTTGGAATGACAAGCATATAGTTACTTTGATATCAAAATCTTTTGATTATTTAATTTGTTGAATTGGGAAGTTTTTTGTCCTTTTATAGGGAATTTCTTTATAAGGCAGGCAATCAAAATTTATTTGCATTGAACATTATTTTGGAAGAAAAAGAAAAGGAGAAGCCGAGGACATGTTATTACAAACAAAAAAAACATTAGAGGGGCGTTAACTTTTGTAATGGTGTATACGAGAGCATATTCTGAGAGAAATTCGAAGGCCACACAAAATTTCCACGACTACTTTTGGGACAAGGATCATTTGGCACGGTTTATAAAGCCACAATGCATGCAGGGGGTGGTAGGCTGTGAAGGTGCTTGCACCCGATTCAAACAAGGGAGAAAAATTAGAATAGAGGTATAAGAAAATAACTATAAAGAAAACAACTATTTACATACCGGGTTTTGGGATGCAAATTTTGTTTTTATAATATTTACTATTGATTTATGCAGTGTTGGAAAAGGATTCTATAGTTATCTTATATTTTTATTTCGCTTGCCTTTTTTCGTTCCTTTCTTTTGATTGAGAGATTCATAATCAACAACAACAACTAAGCTTTTTCCCAATGGGTGGGGTCGGTTACATGGATTAAATGGTCATAGTGTTCTATCAGTAAATCATGTCTTTAGAGAAACCATTGACCTCAAACCCTTCTTAATTGTTTCTCTTATAGTTTTTCTAGATCTTACTCTGCCTTTACTTTGCGACTATGCTGCCCTCTCTCCCTGAGGCTTCTACAAGTCTTATCCATTCATGCCCCAGACCATTAGGCAAGATTCTACTATCTTATCTACAATAGGTGCTACCAGAGCTTTCTTTCTAATGCATTTATTCCTAATCCTATCTTGTCTAGTATGTTTACTCATCAGCGCAATATTCTCACCTCACGATCGTTGAGTTTATTCTCGTTGGCTTTTTACTACAACATTCAGATCCATACAACATTGTAGGTGTTATTAGTTGTGCGGTAAAATTATCCCTTGAGCTTAAGCAATACCTTTCTATCACAAATAGCACCTTAAGCACTCCTCCATTTCATCCACCCTGCTTGAATCCTATGGGGTCTACATCTCCCTCTGTTTCTCTGTCGTTTTGTATGATGGGCTGAGATATTTAAACCATGTGACTTGTAGTATGGTATGGTCTCCAATTTTCGCCTAAGGTAATGTTTGATACCCCTCTTGCTAAACTTACATTTTATATCTTTGTCTTACTTCTACTTAATAGAAAGGCATGTGTTTCTAGAGATTGTCTCCACGGCTCCTAACTTCCCGTGTATTTCCTCTCTCGGCGCTCCAACTAGGGCTATATCATTTTCAAAAAGCATCCATCTTGACAGAGCTCTTGGGTATGCTCATTAAGCACATCTAACATCAAGGTAAAGATAGGGGCTCAAAGTTTACCATTGGTAAAGTCCTATAGTTATAGGAAAATATTATATCACCCCGCCTTTTGTTCTCACACTAGTGTTGACCCCCTCGTATACATATCATTGATAACTTCCATATTGGCAATATGGACCCCCCTTTCTTCTCTAGGCCTTCCACAATACTTCTCTTGTCACCCTATTGCACACCTTTTCCAAATCATCATGCAAGTGGTATTGCTTTCATTCTCGACCTCCCCAGAGCGTAAAACCAAATTGATTTTGATAATGTGATTCTCTTGTCTTCATCTCCACTCAATTACCCTCTCGCATGACTTCGTAGTCATGGCATGGCTGATGAGCTTAATCACTCTATAATTTGCACAATTTAGTATATCTTCCTTGTTCTTATAAGAGAGACTAATTTCTCCTCCTTCGTCCAACATTTCCTTAGATGATTGAGAGATTCATAAACATATTAAATTTGAAAGCATTAAACCAGTGTAAAATTCATAAATATGTTGATGCTTGCTGGTTGGCCTGAATCAAAGTGCTAAATTGAGAGGAGCATGCAGGTAATAATTATCCACATTTGCATAAATAACCCTATACATACATAAAAGATTTTATTACTCGAAGTTACTAGAAATTCAGTCAATATATAGAGGGTATCGTGTATCTGTTACTTCAAACTATTTTGGAACATCACCATTCCTGAATGATCTAAGAAATTACAGGTTTGTATTTGCATTTTGCCATGGTTCATTGCACATGCCTAAAGAGGCATTGAGTTCCTTACTTTTTCATGTCAGAATGTATGTAATTTAAGTTGGGCGGGAAGGTCACTTGCACTTGATTTACAAGGTGACATTAGTTCTAATATTATTAACTTAGAGGACTAGGCTGTAAATCTAACATTAGTCACCAGCTAAGCTTGTTAAACTTTTTTGATTTTAACAATATGTTGATCAGGTGCTTCTGCTAGGAAGGCTACATCATAGGAATCTTGTGAATTTGGTTGGATATTGTGTAGAAAAGGACACCGCATACTTGTTTATCAGTTCATGAGTAATGGAAGTCTAGCAAATCTTCTATATGGTAAAAACGAAAATCTTAAGATTTTTCTTAATGTGACAGCTGCATGTCAAGAGTTGCATGATTATGTCAAATAGACAGGCAAATCTTACTTTATTTACTTGTTTTTAGTAGACACACAATCGTTAGAGTTTTCTTTTTGATTTTTCCTTTTTTAATTTATAAATTTTCTCCATTGAGAAATTTTCTCCGTGATTTATTAATTTCGTAATTTTTTCCTTTCTGATTTTTCCTTTATTCTTAAATTTTCTGATTTCTCGATTTCTTTCTGATTTTCTCCATTGACAATAATATGTTGTTGCATCTTGGTGAAGAAAAGAAATTGAGTTGGGATGAGCTGCAAATTGCTCTTGATATTTCACAAGGAATAGAATACCTTCATGAAGGGTATGTACGTTCCCTGATGCACTTTCCTTTATACTGTGTGAAAATGTATCTGGTTAATCTGAATATGCATGGAACAGGCTGTCCCGCCCGTCATACATCGAGATTTGAAGTCTGCCAACATATTGCTAGATCAATCAATGAGAGCTAAGGTAATCTTGTTCCTACAAGTTTTTGGTAGTCAGGTTGGCAATTCATTGTCTTAAATTTGCAGAAGATAATATATTAATTCAAGCATCGTCGCCCTTCGCTGGTTATGTGGTCCAGAAGAAATCTGTGAATTAGAAACATAATCGGTGAGAAGTTTCAAAAGAATTGTTTTGGAGATTTTATCAATGACAAATCTTTTCAAATAGTTGCTATTAAGAATAAATTTTACTATCTTTGTCTGCATGAAATGTTGGTTATGGGAATTTATCAACAATTAAAAGGTACGACATACTCTGATATTATGCTAGGTAGTGTCTCTCTATATTATTAGACTTGTGTGTATGTGCAAGTGATCTGTATGTGTATCTTATGCGGTAGGCAACAAAGACTTTGTGCGATCAAGCAGAAGATGGAAGCAGCATGCACAAATTGTTTATAATTACTAGTGTGTGATTAGCTTGTATCTAGTGTAGGTTAGCGACCTTTTGGTTTATGGACTTAAATAGTATAATTGGTTATGTGTAAACGTTACTATGAATTGTGTTAAAGTATATTACTTAATTAGTTGGTTATATATGCATGATTTTGATATTTGGTTTTGGTTTATATATATATATATTGCTTACCAATATGTAAGCTTTGTACATTAATTATATATGTGTATGTGTGTGATGTACCCATATGCGGTGCTCTTGTGAATTGATGAGGATGGTGGTGCGGGTGGGAAATGTGAAAAGCAGTGAATAATAAAAAAGGGGGGGGATAGGTAGGACTTTCTTGAAAAAAGCAGCTGTCTAAAGTGACAAATAGGCAGCCTTCCTTGGAAGCTTGCCTAAAAATATGTAATAGATTGTCTTTAGACAGCGCTTTCTCAGAAGCGCTACTATTCCCTGCTTTGGTGGCTTTCTTGAAAAGCAGCGCCTAAAGTGACAAATAGACAGCGCTTCCTTGACGCTGTCTCAAAATATATAATAGATTGTCTTTAGACAGCGCTTTCTCAAGGAAAGCTACCTATTCTCTTTCGGTAGCGCTTTCTTGAAAAAACGCTGCCTAAAGTGACAAATAGACAGGCTTCCTTGAGAAAGTCTTTGCCTAAAGTATGTAATAGATTGTGTAATTACCAACTTTAGGCCGGAGCTTTCTCAGGAAGCGCTCCTATTCCTACTTTGGTGGCGTTTTTTTAGCGCTGAATCTCTCCCACCTTGAGTGGCGGGTGAATGGATGGCGCTGCAGCGCTACTAAAGGCAAAAAAAAGCTCTTGACTCTTTTCCTGTAGTAGTGTATGTTAGTAAATGTCTCTGCAGTCATACATTTTTACATATACGAACTTATTAGAGAATCTTTTTATGCACGGGACATTCTGTATTCATTTCAAAGTGATAAAATTCTTCTATTTACTTTCTTGTGAAAGTAAAAGATTGGGGATTAGAGAAACCTTGTCTAGCTTCGTGTCACGAAATTTCAAGGATGAATTTTTTTTTTTAAGAGGGTGATAACTTAACACCCAGGCTTTTATTGTTTATAATATCAGAAATTTATATAATTATGTTTATATTTTTATCGAGACTTAGAAAATTATTTTAATTATTAAACCAAAGTTATACTCTGCTTGACGGTGAGAATTATAGTTAAAATTTAGGTTGAAAAATCGGGGCGGAACCGATCGGTGAATTTCACTAACGGTATAATTATCTTGCTCAAAATGACCTAATTTTGACTCGTGAATGAAACACTTAAGGTTTTTATGAAGTTTCCAACTTCTTTGGCTATTTTAAATTTTTTCCCTTAAAAAGTGAAATAATATATAATATCTGCGGGTGTTATACGAAATCGGATGTCAGGGAGGCAGGTTAACGGGATTAACACACCTACGGATAAATAGGATGTCAAATCATGATGAGTCACAAGAGTTGAGTCATGGGATGACTACCCTAGTCATGATTACATTTTAGGAGGAAAAGACTAAATTACCCTTTATGTTGGTTTTATTTACAAATTTGCCATTGTACAAGATTACTATTTTACCCCTCAAAATTTGCACTTTGGACCCAAATGCCCTTCAAACCCCATGACCCAAGCACTCCATGAAGCCATCCTCACTTCTATAAAAGGCTGGAGTCATCATCTTCACCAAACTTTGCCATTTCCACCATTAAACCTAAGTTGCCATAGCTTGATTTTGTGAAGGAGGTAGGAGATTTCTTGCTCATTTTCTCAATTCCAAGAGTTATATCATGCTCTCCTCACTTGATTATCATCATGTTTCTTCATTTACTTTCATGATGAACCTAAAAGGAGCCGAACCATGTCTTGGTGTGGGTGTGGGTGGTGTGGGGGGGGGGATTTTGTTCATTTCTTTACATGATTCAATCTTATAAGTTATGTAGGTATTGGATCTATGTTGTTTGAAATGAATCAAGGTCTCTAAAGGTAATTTAGTTGTCATGGCTGAAATTTAATTGTTTGAGGATTGGAAGATTTAATTTCAATCTTTGTACAATGATCATTGATTTAGGGTTTTAAGTAATTAGGAATCATTATTCCAAGAGTTTAGAAATTTTAGAGATTTCTAACCCCCGAAATCGACCCTAAGGCTAAAAACAATGTTAATTGATTGTGTGTTAATGAAGGATAAAGCTAGATTATAACGTATGCGTGCGTTGACAGGTTTCAGTTCACGAAAATTAAACATATCAAAATGACCTAAGGTGAGTTTCGAGCGACAAGCGAATACCAAGCCTAGGATTTACCATTGAACCAGCGCATCGAATCTTGCAAGGTAACAACCGTTAATTGTATTTAACACTTAATATCATGTAACCTTCCAAACATTTATTTTGGAATATATCACATAGTCCGTGTGTGAATATTCTAATGTTGTTCTGAAACTTCTTTTCACTACTAAACCTTCTTCAAACTGCTCTTTGAATAGAAAGCCGGTTGGTGCATGTTTGGAAACTAGGTGAGTTTGATCAGAATTACTTTTGGAGAAGCAAAAGCTATAATAGTAGCAATGGTGTGTGAACCTAATCCGAATCAAATCGGCAAATCAAGCTCAATGTCTAACCACGTCCGATCAACAAAGCGAGTGGAAATTTTCTTAATTTGTTAAATGCAAAATAATATACGATAATATATATCGATTTAGCCACGAAAAAAACTTGGATCATATTAGCATTATCCATAAACCAATCTTGGAAGTGAAAATAGTTATCCCGTGAATTCTTTAATCATCAATGGACTAATTATAAAAGGTTAGGCTCTAGACTGCAATATGTTATAGGAAAAAGTATCGTATCTTAGTATGTCATTGAAAAAATTGAAGAAAATGTGTATTAAAAATGTATTTATTGATATTTTTCCTTATATTTATACTTGTTTAAGAAAAGAAGAAAAGGAAAAAATATGTATCGAAAAGTATGTTTCTTTTATTTTATTACCTAAAAAAAAGTGGTGTAGAAATAATATGCAAATAACATTACTCATGCTGTTTTACTTCATCTTTCATACTTTACAAAGGATGTCCTCTCACTGTCTCACATTTATCATTCACATTAGATATGCATGCTAGTCAATGAAGCACTTGGCAAGGACTTTAACTTTTAAATATTATGTTAGCATTATTACAAGACTTTATCGCCTAATGTGACATCATTTTAGTTTGAATAATTCTTATAATGATATATATAGTGATGTTGGATAATAATTAATAAGGATAATTTATACTTTATTTCACGGTGCTTCAAAGAGTGAAGTATCAATTGTGAACTACTGCTATGTCGGTGCTTTACGTCTATAATTAGATCGCATTATCTTTTTGTCAATAGACTTTCTGACAAATTCTTAGGTAGCACTGCCCGTCACATCACCTCTTAGGTTTTTAATCTACTTTAGTAGTGATAAAAATAGTTTTTAGAGATTAATATATATTTTTAACATGAATGTCACACCTTTACACATTTTTTTTTGTTAGAAAATTTATTTCTAACCTTTGCACATATTTAATATTAGATAAAATACATATGATAAGCCATGACAAACCAAGAATTACTCAGTCTCATAGATATTATCTTTGGAATGGTAATCTTTCCTGTCCATTATCATGTTTTCTTTGTGGGAAATAAAGGAATAGCTAGTGGTGAAGCTAAAACTGCTCTGGTGCTTGTCCATTTAGATATGAATTATTGGGAACTGAGCAGAAGCTAGATTTTCCACCAGGTTGGTAGCTGTGCTGATTGCCAAAAGTGGTTGTGTAAGTATTTCCAAACATAAGCATGAAAGGAGCGTGAGACATGGGCATATGTGGCACTTGGTCAGGGAAACCAAACATCCAAGCAATGGTGGAATAGGGAACTGAGGTAGGTTACAAGGGATGTCTGTTCCTTGCCACAAACCCATTCCAACTCCCAGTAACTGGGGTAAACAAGGTGCGTTCATCATATGATGAGCAGCGGTAGGTAACATCATAAAGAGGCATACAAAGCCCTGTACCCATTGACATAACCTGCATAATATATAACACTATAGGCTTAAGACATCTAATTAAATGATTGTTTAACATAAGGCCTTAAAACAATTTGATTAATGGAAAAGGCTCAAGTTACCTGTAACTCAAGCTTTGAAGGTCTTAATAAATTGGATGGCATCATCAAGAATTAAAGATTTGTCCTCCTAATTAAGACATACAAGACAAAAGTACTATAGAATTAAAACAAGTGCAAGAAGGTTAACTACAGAAAAGTTATGTGTGCAAGAAATAATTAAAGAAAATAATTTATACATATATGCAGCAAGCATACCTTCTTGCAATTAGGTATGAGCTCTCTCAATCCAAGCATCTTCTTGTTAATCTTAATCTTATCTCTTCGCTTCTGTAAACATACACAACAATGAGGTAGACATTATTATTTAATCTTTTTTTACTCTTCTTTATCATCTCCTAATTAATCTTTCCTTACCCTTTCCCTTTTATTTAAATTATGAATCTCTGCGTCTATGCTTCTCATGACTCTGATGCAGTACCCACCCATGCAGGCTTTTCCTTCACCACATCTTCTGGTCCTTCAGCATTCTTCACACAGTTTAATCCCGGTTCCTGGTAATCATGGTAACCACCAAGGAGAAGGAGGAAAAGGTGAAATACACTCTAAAGGGCTCCCACACATCCTTGAATATGTTGAGTAGTCATTCGCTTCTTCATGTTTACTTCTAAAAAAGTTTGTGTTGTTTGATACTCCAAATGAGCATATAGTAGAAGAATCTAGAAAGGGTTCATTACAAGAGTTAGTATCAGCTTTTCCCATTTCTCTAAGTCCCACTGAACTTGTTGTTTGGTTATAATATTGTGCACAGGATCCATGAAGTGCATTTTTATGACCAACAGCTTCAGAGTACTCGTTAGGAAGTGGTTTTTGACTTCTTGCAACAATGGATACCAGGTTTGATGTGTCATAGTTGAAATAAAATCACTCACTTTAACTAGGAACTAAAAGAAGAAAAAGAGAGAAACATAACGTGCTTGAATGTGAAAAAAGAAAAAAAAATAATAATTTAGAAGGAGGGTAGATGGGAGGAGCTTCTTGTCATCCCTGCTTGGGTGGACTCAGCCATTGAATAATTATATGATCTTCAAAAAGAATCTCAGGTTTTTCACTGAAGCTAAACCGTGTGCAACACTTGCTTGACGTATATTGTAAAACTTGTTAAACCTTAAAACAAGTGCTTGTAGTATGCAGATGGAGAGAGGATCTAAGTTGTTACATGTGTGGAAGTTCTGAAGTGACAATATAATAGCACGTGTAAATCCTCACTGCTCAGATGACTCATATATACGAGTCAAGGTAGCTTGTTGGCATTGCTTGTCACCCTAGTTTTTACATATGATTAATTATTTTTTTTGGATGTTCATGTTTATTTTGTTATGTGGTTTTAGTTTGAGTAATTAAATTACTCTCTTCCAAATTATTTTATTGGGTGCGTTAGTCTTTGACTTATTCCGGTGAATGCATGCTTACTAGACAATAATTTACATTATTCTCACTATTATTACCGGTATAGAAAAATGTTTAAATAAAATGATTAAGAAAAAGCATTTTCATATTTTCATTCTATTTAATTTTAGATTTGAAAATAAATTGGTTTAGAATTGATGGAGACTATTTTTGGATCATTGATTTTCTTGGTAGATCAATTTAGCTGTCGATCTTTACTCTATTTTGATTTTTTTAAGTATATATTTATCACTCATTATTTTTAGATCTAGTGGGTAATACTATTTCTCCTTTTTCTAGCTTCAATCTCAGCCACTTATTTGGTGCCAATCACTAAGTACTTGAAAAACAAATAAATAAAACCCCAGTCCTTTACTTCCCCGTACTACGTGAGAACCCCTCCTGCTTTTTTATTTTCTCTTTCCTTTCTTCTTCTTCTTCTCCTCCAGCTCCATCTCTCCTCACTCGCTGCTACTGGACTCTGCGCGCCCGCCACCACTGGAAGACTGGGAGCCGATGCGGCGACGTCGCGTTCCATCCGCCCTCTCTGCTTCGCGTTCTGCACCCGACTTGAGCAGCTCATGCCCGGTTCCATCATTTTCTCTGGTCCGCCCCTCTGCCTTGCCTGGTGGGACCCTTCGATCGCTTGTCCATGGTGGTCTTCCACCATACCTTAGGGTATAAACCTTCTTTTCCTCCTTACATGAAGTTCACTCTTGCTTTTGTTCATGGGTGTCTCGGAGCGCGATCCACGGTCGTCTGTGCTTGCCGCTTCTCGATTGGCCTTATAGCCACCTGTTCTCTTCTCTTCACCTTGGGTAAGTGTTTTACCCTATAATCTCTTCTAGATTGAAAGTCCCCAAATCCGATTTTAAAACCCAAGCCTAACATTTTGATTTCCGCTTGAGACTTTGGGGAAATTAAATGTGTATTCATGAAATTGAGACTACAAATTGATGTTTTATTAAACTAATTTCATGATTCTAGGATTAGAATGAGTTTTCCCCAATTTAGGATATGAACCTAAAACCCGATTTGATTTTTATTGAAATTGGTTATGTTTGGTAAAATTAAGTATGCATTTATGAAATTAGGACTTTTAGTTGATGATTTCTAAGTTCATTTTCTGATCCTTTAATCAAAACAAAGTTTCCTCAAAGGGTATTGTGAGATTAAGCTCCAAACATGATTTTCTTTGAAAATGACCATGTTTGGTAATAAGATTAAGTGTTTAGATCAAATTAGAATGTGTGTTTGATCATGTGTAATTGATTTCTTGATTTCTGGTTGTTGCGCGTTGTTGGATTCCATCTCTAAGGCGTTTGACTGGCTATGCTTGCTTGATGGAGTAGATAGTTACGCTCTTGGAGCTAACGTGAGCATTAAGGCGAGAATCCTTTACTTGTCTTCAAAGGTAAGGGAGCTTGCCTAGGGATGTTCAATAACTATATGCATGTGTGTATGTGTTTAATTGAGTATTGTGAATATTATTGTGATATTGGCCAATACTTGAATAACTTGTTTACTTGAACTATTGTGGTTATTACTTGAAGTTGAACATTACTTGCTTTAAAGTGTTGTGAATTATATATATGTGATGGACTGTCATTAACTGTGATATTATTATTGTTGTCAATATATTCCTATTGATTGAAGTTTGAGAAATAGGACTTGAGTCCTGTCTCAATGACTATAAGGATTAAAGCCTTAATAAGCCTTGAAAAGAACTTTGAATGTTTTGGGTTCATTTATAAAAGTTCCTTGCTTTAAAGTGCTTACTTCAGAAGAATAAGATCTTTGTTTTTAGAAAAATGTTGAAGTGATTTTAAGTTGAAGGAAACTACCTTTTTATGATCAAAAGTTTTAGTGCGAGGAAAATCTTTTTAAGTGTATGTTTTATGAAGGAAAAACCCTTTGAAAATATTTGACTTTATTCCATCAAGGAATTTCAAAACAACCAATTTCCTAAATGTTTTAGAAAAGATTTTGTAAAGGAAAAGGATTTTCTCTAAATGATTGGGAAACGTTCAGGTTACTTGGATAAGTGACCGAGGGTTTTGTTTTGGATTTAATTTTCACCGGCGAAAAGTAAGAACATGTGAATTGAATCTGGTTCGCGAGGCGTCGCTTCTAGTATTCTGTAATATGCACGTTAATCCTTGATCCGTGTCACGTTGTTGTGGACTGTGTGCCCTAACCACGTTGTGATGAACATTGTTAAAGGTGAATGTTGTTTGCTCGACCACAAGCCTAGGACTTGGTGCATCGGTCTAAGGTGTAACACCCTTCTCCGGGTGCTACATTTTCTGTGACATTTTAAGGCCGAAAAAGTGGGTTAATTAAATTCCTGTAATAAAATCACGGTAACTTTTTTTCTTTGAAGATCAATGGAATGGATCAAGGTAAGAATTCTCAAAGTTTGAAAAGAAAACATTTAAAAATGTCCCCTTTGAAAAACGGAGTTTGGATGAAGTAGAATACGATAAAACATTTTATAACATCAAATATTTTCTCTTTTCTCAAGGTAAGCAATAAAACATCGACCTCATTAAATATTTACATAATACAGTCCAAGTTACTCAAAAGATAACATGCACTAAAACATTTACTAATCATGATTAAGGTTGTAAGTTCGAAAATTATTTACACAATACCCTGACTCATAAACTGAAAACATAAAGATACACAGACCCAACATAAAGCTATGGAGACAGGTCCTAAAATATAAGATACTTGGGTCGCGGCTCCATAAACAAAGAACATTAACTCCCGGACATCCCAAGCTGGCCAAACCAAAGTATAAAGACCATCATCTCTCAGTACGTCGTGAGAAGAACAAACCCACAACGAGATCTAGCGAAACTCTACTTGGAGTCCACTACTGACATCGTCATAGAAGAAAATCACTAGAGCCATTACAAAAGTAGCTCTCGGACTAAGCCATTTCCACTAACCAAGAGAAAGTCATAGCCTACGGACTAACGACAATCATGCTGTCTCAAGAGAAGAAAGGTCGGGCATGACAGAAAAACGCAAAGACCATCAACTTGAACCATCTAAAAGCTAAAAAGCGACCACTAGAAACTCCAATCTATCATTTGAAAGCTCGAACCTCAACCTACTGGTGATTCGGCCGACGACATCTCGGTCTTCTCGGAAGAACATAGAAGGCACGTGCGCCAGGCGACATGGGCAATATAAAATAAGGAGGTGAGATTCCCAAACATCACAACATATGTGAGATATGAAAATAGCACAACACCAAATAGCATACATTCATATCCATGTAAACATACATTTCAGATCAAACAATCAAGTATATATCAAGGAACAAATAACACGTGCACATATAGTCAACAATACACAAATCAGGTGGACCATAATCTCATCAAGCATGATTGGACCTTTGTTCACAGACTCGAGAATAGATGGTCGATTGAAGCGCATAGTCCCGTTCCTACAGCCTCACGGAAGATCGACCACACAGCCGAGCTAATTTGACATTTTAGAAAGGAAATGGTCAGTATGGGTTTCACATCCGCCCACCTCGGGCACCATTGTGGCTATCATGTAAATACTTAATGACAAATGGTCTTGCTTCCTCATAAGTCGTAAATCACACTAGTGCACATAAGTACTTTTCGCGATTAAAATTGATTTTTTACATCGAGAATCTTGTGGTGTAAATCAGTCGGCGTTAATAGTTAATATTTTAGCGTCGGTTGAGGAAACGTTGAATATAAAACTATTAGCGTCGGTTCCTTAACAAAACCGGCGTTAATTTTGTAAAAATTATGTCGGTTTTTAAACAAGTGACGTTAAACATAAAACTATTACGTCGGTTCTTTAAGACATCGATGTTAATTTTGTTTAAAACTAACGTCGGTGGTTATAAAGCACGGCGTTAAAGGTTTTATTTTAACGTCGATTTTAATAAACAACCTAGCGTTAATAGTGTACTTTATTTTATAAAATACTATTAGCGTCGGTTGTTTGGTACAACCGGCGTTAATAAGTTTTTTTATAAAAATTTAGTTTTAAAATATCACTCCCCTCATATATCCCCGCATTTAGTAAATATCCCAGTAACACGGAATATCACACACATTGAGGAAATGCAAAGGAAAAATGGAACAATGGGGGGGACTTAAACCAAAACCCATGTATATATATAAATAAATTTTAGTTCCAATGTCTAAAAACAAAACTATCAATCTAAGGATATATATATATATATATATATACATGTTATTAATTAGTTTCAAAGTCTAACAAAAACTATTTATCTAAGTATTGCGGAGGTATATTATCAATTCCTTCTTCAGCCGCATACTTGAAGAAAAATTCGTAAGCGCATCCTCAAGTCTCTTAACTCATCTTCTTGAATAGGCGATTGGTGGATAAATGCCTAGACACGTTCAAATAATAACAATAACATCAATGCAGTCATCTTCAAAAATATAATATATAATTTAACAAGTTGTTTAAATATTACCTTATTCCATCCATCCGTAATGATCACGAAGACTATGTTCGACATATGAAGCATCACATAATAATGCATACGACCACCCGTCAATTTGAAATCGAGACTACCAACAAAATTAATTTCAACGTCAGTTGAATATACATATAAATTAGTGAATTATAATATTAATTATTTGATAAATAAACTACCAAACCTTTATGATGTTCCATACAGGATTGCTTTAGTCTTAAAAGTCCTACTTCTCCCGTTAGCCAAACTTATGCTACTCACCTTGAGCTTATCATAAATAAATAATCATGTCGATCAATTAACAAATTCATATATCATGTGTGTAATAAACTAAAAACAACTGATATTAAAACTTAAATTAAATTTAAGATTAGTTCTTACTTATTTACATGTACAGCTTCCTCCGCCTTGGTGGCGGATCTTGGTGGAGAAGGCGAGAAGAATATGGTTAATATGCCTAGAGCAGGTGAAGTACCAACAACTGCCAATGGTCATTCATACAGTAGGGAGCCAGATATAATTCTTTCCGATTTTCTCCCCAACAGGTTCCTATGTATTTACTCAATGCATCGCTGAAAGAAGCCGGGCGGAAGGATTGACGGATCTAACCAGTAAGCGATGCAACGCCTTATCAAGTTGTGAAGACGATGGAGATACCTAAGATATGAAAAGGTGTGGATGTTAATTACATAATATATATATTGAAATTAAAATAAATTATTAAATGGAAAAATACCAAAAATAAATAAGTTATAAAATTTAAATTAACTTACGTGCACCGTAGACCGGAAAACATTGTTGTTCATCCATGACGTTATTTCTGTGGCGTTCTGAGATCATCACCACGAAGGTAAATATCCTCCGTTGATCCGGGCGTGCCACCCATCCATCGTGCTCCAATGGACATTCAAAATATCAAGCGCATAATCCTCACCAAGTGAGAACAAGCGAGTGATAGGTGACAACGACACCGACGTCGACTTGGCCTTGGTTTAGGAAAAATAAAATAGATAAGTTTTTGATAATTAAAAAAACACAAGTAATTATTTGACTAATTTGGACATTAATAATGAATAAATACCTTTGCTAACATTTCGAGCTCACGTCGTTTGGAGTCCAACTCAAGCTCACGCCTTTTTCATTTCCAACTCATGCTCATGGCCTTTGGACTTCCAACTACCGCTCCCTAGTGCCAACTCATCGTCCTCCACATGTGCCATACTAAAACTCTCTTTTGTGCTCACATGTGAAGGGTTGGCAAGCCCTGCCGGTGTCCTGGGATGTACCAACGGAGGAAAGCTCTCTGGCAAGCGCTGCTTGAATTCGGTTGGATATTAAGCCTTGCGTCGATGTGTTGTAATATCTGGGTTGAACATGAGGTGCTGAGTAATGTCGGCCAAAATTGATGCTTCATTGACCACCCGCTTACCGTGAAGCAGACTTTCCATAATATTCTTTGATGGTCACGTTCGGGAACACTGAGAACCCGACCGGATGGTCTTTCTTGCCTAGAGCAGTCATCAAGACGTCCTGCCCGTCGAAGGGACGAATGCGCCCTGGGAGGATTTTGCTTTAAGATCCATCTACAATGAAAAAAAAATGAAAAAAACGTGCAAGTGAAAAGTGTTGCAAATATCTATACAAATATCAATTGAAATCAAGTTAATTATTACTTACAATCTTATACGCCACTTCCAGAGTGGCATCCCAACTTTAAAAGATCCCGTCTTTGTCATGCGGTTCGGCTAACCGGACATCCTCGCGGTCGATGTCCGAGTCGGAGGACTTGATGGTGTGCCCTCGAGCACCTCTCTCTTTCAATCCCTAGCAGTGCTCTTCCTGCTTCGCCCTCATTCCTCTCCGCCATCATCTCCGATCCGAGTCCTGGTACCCACCTTGAGACATGGTGTGGCGGTGGACGTTCTTCGCCTGATTCTATGACCCTTATTTGCCTTAGCCTATTCAAACAAAAACACATAATTAAATACGAGTTAAATGATCTACAATAAGCATACAAAATTAACTTAATCAACCAACCCGAAATTCTCCATCCTGTCGACTCCTGGCAAACATATCCCAAGTATCCCGATCAATCCGGGGATAATCCGAGAACATTTTATCAAGCCGCTTCTTCCCGGATACATAGTACCAGGTAAGATCATGCTTGAACCCATTCCAACACTTTGATGCCATTTTCATACATTTATGACGATGATCCTCGTCATTTGGCACAGATCAAGCTACCTACACATTAGATACATATATAACAACTGGATGGATTATAACTCGGATAATTATCAAATAATGTAAATCAAATGAATGTAAAGGTAAAATACCGTGATAGCCTCCCGAATCGATCCTTAACGTTCACGTGGAACGTCATTCCAATGGGTTGTAGTTGATGCTTACGTCTTGCTTCGCTTGCCAGAAACACCCACTTATTAAATTCTTTAGCACGGGGTCCCTGGCCATTTAGATTAGCATCGAAGGACACCTCAAGCTTCTGTCGCTCTGCCCTGTCCTTCTCTAGTTTCTTCAACGAGGTGGCTCCTCTACCCCCGTTTCCTATGAGCCTGTGATGTCCGTATGGACAAAAAAAATGATAAAATAGAGGGTTGTAACATTATAAACTTACATTAAAAAGAAGGACTAAAGATAGTATATAACATGTAAACTTACACTAGAATCAGGCGTGGCGTGATCGGGTCTGCGAAACCCCACGGTGTCCTCCCCGTGCATGTGGGCTATCCGACTGATCCATATGTATGCCTGTTCGTAAACAATATATATGTATTAACATAGGTTATAACTCAAAATAAATACAGAAGTATAAATAAAAATAACTAGATAGGTCCTGTAGATATACAAAACATCTATATATCCAATATAAGGACAATACGGGAGATTGAAAACTATAGTTTTAGAAGATTGCCAAGCACTGGTCACGGCCTGGCCGTGATGTCCATCACGCCGTAACGTGCCAATCGAACCGCACCTCATAGGCGGAACTGATCACGGCCTAGCAGTGATGAGCATCACGGCCGTGACGGATCAACCAAAGAGAGCAACATGCACTCAAAACCAAAAATAGAGACATTCCAAACAACTCAAACTCATGGTTTAAAGTTACAACTACTGAGACTACAGTTTCAACCTACACTCAAAACCAAAAATAGAGACATTCCAAACAACTCACACTCACAATTACAAGTTTCAACTACTGAGACTACAGTTTCAACCAGCAGAGCAACATGCATGCACTCAAATCCAAAAATAAAAATGTGCCCTAATTAAAGACTCACCAGAAATAGGCGTTCGCGTGGTGGTGGGGAAGCTCGAGTGGTGGCCAACGTTCGATGTGGTTACCGAGAGCAGAGGGACAAGGAGAGTTAGTGCGCGGGGAAGGGGAAAGAGAGATGTCAAGTTATTGCAAAGAATGAGCGGAAAGACAGAGTTGGGGGTTAAGAGTGTACCTCACGGTGGTGGCGAAGAGCCCTCGCGGTGGTTGCGGCGGAGATGAGCTCACGATTAGGGCGAGTGAGAGCCGAGAGTGAGGGTTGAGAGTGAGGGTTGAGCGTGATGAAAAGAGAAAAGACACGCACGGAGAAGTGGAGAAGGCGTGCGGGGTAAACGTTATAATTAAAATAAAACACAGTTTACGTCGCTTTTAGTAAAACCCGACGTTAAAGATCATATATTTAACGTCGCTTGTCTTAAAAACGGCGCTAAAAACTCTCACACTTATTACGCCAGTTGTTAGTAAAATCGACGTTAAAGGTCATATATTTAATGTCGCTTGTATTAAGAAACTGACGTTAAAAACACTCACAACTTCTTACGTCGCTTGTATTACAAACGGACGTTAAAAGTTTATTAGTTTCTGCAAAAACATTCATTCCTTTGACTACTTTGTGCTACTTACCCATTCACCTTGTACCTAATCCTCTTAATGAGCATTAAGTTTATAGATAAGTTTTCAAGAAAATCATAATAGCATAGTAACTTCATCCACTTGCTCCTATAAATAGCTTCCTTCCATTCTTTTAATTAATTTTCTGCTTCACAATATGGCTCTGCAGTGAGATTAACTTCATCATTCTTTATTCCTATTCCTAGACTCAAAGGTCTTTGTCTTAATGGTCAAACAACTTCGGAGTTTGAGTAAATCACATTACATGGATATTAAGGTTGGGTGAATCACTTAATGTGATTCTCTCACTTTATTTCATCCCCGTCATCCCTTTCACTTTGCTTTGGAAGCAAGTGATTGTGGATTCAAGATGATGCATCAAGGAATTCCACGAAAGAAGAAAGATGCAAAGATCCGTTTCACTTTGCTTTCGCTGCTAGTGACTGAGGATTTACTTTGCATCATGGAATTCAAGTGAGGGAGGTGATCGATGCATCCATTGGAGTTTACGATGACGGATCGAGAAGAAAATGATGTTGATGCAGAAACTTTTTTATATTTTAGGGCTATGTTGCAGAAATTTTTTATCTTTTAATCATGTAATTTTAACTTATGAATCGCTTCAATGACATACGATTTGATTATACATATAACTTGTTTTATGTTAAGTGTTTATTTATTTTAATTTGCACAAGAATTTGTTTACTAATTCAAGCTAATTAATAAAAATTAAAAATAAACTTGTATAAAAAAGGTTTAGAAATAAACTGCAGTACTATATGGAGTGATCTGCGTTAAGAGGGACAACAGGGACATGACAACCAATGAAATAAGTTTCATAATTATTTACATCAGTTATTTATAGAACTGACGCAAATAGTGATTTAATATTTACAAACTGCTGCCACCACCTCATTTTTTAACATCAACTTAATTTATGACGCCTAAGTTCCCGTGATATTAATTACATTATTTCCAATATTCATTCTGCACATTTATAATAAATAGGATTATTTACGCCAGCTATTTATTTAATCAAGTAAAAATCAAACTTTTAACGTCGCTTTTTAAAAACTGACGTTAACAATAAATATTTTTTATTTTAAAAACACTTTTAACGTCAGTTTTTTTAAAAAACAGATGTTAAAAGTGTATAGATATCTGCAAAAACATTCATTCCTTTGACTACTGTGCTACTTACCCAGGCACCTTGTAACTCAATCCTCTTAATGAGCATTAAGTTTATAGATAAGTTATCAAGAAAATCAGAAAAGCTTAGGAACTTCATCCCCTGCTCCTATAAATTGCTTCCTTCCATCCTTTTAATTTTCTGCTTCACAATATGGCTCTGTGAGATTACCTTCATCACTCTTTCTTCCTATTCCTAGACTCACAGGTCTTTGTCTTAATGGTCAAACAACTTTTGAGTTTGAGTAAATTACATTACATGGGTGATAAGTTTGAGTAACCTACATTATGTGAGTTTCTCACCTTATCACCATCCGGAGAATCACCGGGAGGGCTAATCGGTGCTCTGGGGTCACAGCCCAAAACCTCAGCTTTGGCAAACAAGTGACCGTCTTGGAAGTCTCTGAACCACTTCCTTTGCTTGAAACAGATCTAGTGCACTTGTTTTTGCCTCTCTCTTGAGCTCTCTCATGCCCTCCAGTTTTCTGAGGTCTTCGGAGTATAGTTCTCCCTTTGGCATATTTCATAAAACTCTCTGATGGGATGTAGCTTTAATGTTTAGGATTTTAAACCCTTTCAATGTAACTTTTTATAGGATTTTAAACCCTTTCAATGTAACTTTTTATAGGATTTTAAACCCTTTCAATCTTCTGTATCAGTCTCTATTACACTTCATGAATGAGATCTGGTTTGGGTTATTGATTCAACTTATACTTCGCACATATATTTTAGTTTTCAAAACAGAAACACAAAACATCAAAGTAATTCATGTGAAACTGAAACTTTGAGGAAGGCAATGCGGAAGGGATCGTGATACTAGATAAAAAATTTATTAAATTAACCTTTAACATCTATTGATGTAAGGGATCGACGTTAAAAGTGAAGTGACTCACTTTTAACGCCGGTTCTTTATCGAATCGACATTAAATGTTCATCGTTAACGTCGCGTTGTTTATTGAATTGACGCTAAAAGTGAGTCACTTCACTTTTAACGCCATCATTAAAACAACTTATGTTAAAATTGAATTAATGAAGTCCGATATTTACAAAATTGCCACCGCCGCCTTTTTTAACATCTAGCTTTTGGTTAACCACGAAACCTTTACCGTCTAATGTATATTTTCCACTAGTGTCATTAAGTTCATATTTTCACTAAGTCCTCTATGACTTAGGTTTTTCTCTTTAATGTAAATACTAGTCTTTGAAGACTAAAATCCTCTTTGGCTTAAAACCAAACCTTTTGTCTAAAACCAAATCATTTTGGAAGTAATATTGTCTCATAGGTATATTGATATCAAATCCTTCAAAACAGTATTTCAAATTCCATAAAATTATTGAATGACAATATTCCCCTTTTTACTTGATTGAGGACCGAAACCCCTAAATTTTCAAAAATAGGCATCTAAGTTTGAAAGTTAGGAAATCCCTTTTTTATAAACTCTTTGAAAACTCAGTTTCATTACCTCTTGAAACATGGTTTTATTTCTTTATGACCTAAATAATTATCAAAGTCTCCTAAGGTTGAGATGGTTGATAATTTGTTTAGGAAAGTATTTGAAAAAGATGATGAAGGCACAATCAGGGAACTTCTAATTGATTTCTACACAAGTTCTGGAAAGAGAAAACCATATAATATAATCATATTTAGGGATGGTGTAAGTGAATCACAATTTAATCCAAGTCACTTTGGAATCAGTGAACACTTTAAGATGATTTTAAATACTGTAAAAACAGTTTTGGAAAAATAACACTTTCTTCTTATTTCCATTTTTGCTTAAAACACTTATTTCTTCGGTTTCTAAAGTATCACTTGGGTAATCCAAAACATAAGGTACAATTAAAATAGTTCTCAATCCATTTCTAAAACCTTAATCAAAAATCAAGGTTCCAAAATAATGGTTCAAAATCCTTTTTCCTTTATGGATTTAACATTCATTTTCTCGCTTAAGGATGTTAAAATCGCTTAAGTTTCAAGGATTGGAGTTAAACTCCCATTTCCATTCACATTTGGCCCAAAATCCAATCACAACCAAAGTGAAGGCTACACTTCACCAAAGAATCTCACAATTATCCATACGCATCAATATATCAAGTTATATAGAATAATCACAATAATCAAGTTATTTGCAATAGCCAAGTATTAAATCCTCACTTTGATCCAATGATCAAAGTGATGGTTTTCAACATGTTAGAAATCATTTTCCAACCAATCAACATGTTAATGGGCATCAATTCAAACCACAAACAAATTCCTCAACACAACCATATCTAGCACATAACCAAGCCATAAACAAATATTACAACCACACTCATACAAAGAGATAAATATACTGGAGGATAACCCTTGGTATAGGATTTCCAACACTTGAGAATTTATAGCCTTCTTCACATCCACCAATATGGTGTGATGTGTTTCACTCCACCCATACCTCTAGTAGACAAGAGATGATCATTTCCTTGGTTTTTCAACAGCCACTTCCCTCGAGAGCGAAGGCTGTGAGGTTCCGCTCTCTAATCTAAACGCTCGGTCAACTCCCGAAACATGTGAAACCTGCTTCCCAAGCAAACACAACCACTTTAACATCCCAGAGAGGGAGTCCAAGCATTTTCAACAACCGGACAATTCAAACAATTTGCTACTCATCATCAAACACTCACTCTAAGTTAATTTAAATTCTTAATTTCACAAAATAGAATCAATTTCATTAAAAATCAGATTTGGGAAAAATAAGATGATCATCATCAAAATTGGGGAAAATGAGCATTGATCAAAGAATAATGAAATTAACCTTAGAAATCATTAATTAACAGTTTCAATTGCATAAAGACATAATTAATTTCATAATTAGAAACTAATTTCAAATAAAATCAGATTTTGGGCTTTAGGGTTCATGATACATATTGGGGAAAACCAATCTACCCAAACAATGATAAAAATTACTTTAGGATAACACTAATTCATAGTCCCAATTACACAAAACATGGTTTAATTTCAAAATTACTCTGAATTCAAAACCTAGGGTTTAGGGTTTGCAAACTGATTTGGGGCTTTTTGAAACTAGAAGAAATTAGGGGTAAGGTCGGCCGCACGACGGTGGATACCACGGTTCTTGACCAGAAAGATGGGTTTTCACACGAACCCCATAAGGAAGAAGGAGACGTGGCGGCTGAAGGTGGTGGCGACGACAGTGGCGCGACGACAGTATCAACGATCTAGAAGCAACCATGACGGAGACAGCTTCGCAACGGCTCACCAACCTGACAGAAAGCGAGGTTGTCGTCCTCTCCACTCGATGCGGTGGTAGACACTGATCCACGATGGCTCACATGGTGGCTGGAACCTCAGCCACGGCAAGGGAACATAGTCGCAGCGGCGGAGCAAACGAACCAAGCGCGGGGTTCGCGTGGTTTCCTCACTCTGGCGGCGGTCTTATGGAGCTCAGGCGGCGGCTAAGGGTGATTGGGCGAAGGCGGCAAGCAAGAGATGAGAAAGATGATTTTTGGTTTGAACATGAAGGGAGAAGAAAATAAAGAAAGAAGTGGGGGAAGGGTGTTGTCCCGTATGCGAGATTGAGAAGAGAAAAAGGATTTTTTTTTTCGTTTTCTTTTTTATTTTAGTTAGGAGTAGGTAGAATGTGTGGTTGAAATTGAGTTTAGAAAAAAAAGAAATAATATTGACCCATAGATCTAAAAACAATGGGTGACAAATATATAATTTAAAAATTCAAATTAGAGTAAAGGTTGATAGTTGAATTTATCAATCAAGAAAATCAGTGATCCAAAATAATCTCCAGTTAACACTAAACTAATTCATTTTCAAATCTAAAATTAAATAAAGTAACATCTAAAAATAAATTCCTTTGAATCATATTATTTAAGATATTTTTCTAAACACGGAATAATAGTGACAATAGCATAATATTATTGCCATGTAAGTGTGTATACACCGCAAGAATACAAATGCCAACGCACTCCACTAAAATAATTTTAAATGAGTAAATAAAATTACTCAAACTAAACCACATAAAAATAAACAAAAATAACATCCAGATAATAAATTATTTCAATAAAATAATTAAACGTAACTGTGAAAAACTGGGATGTCACATAAGGTGTTGTGATCGAGCACTCGGATCGCGTGTCCCGTGTTGATGTTGATAATTTCAAAATGATGAAATTTATGAATAATCGCTAGCCTTTGAGCTTCGACAACGAATGAGAATGAACACAACGAAAACATCGAGAACTAAATGTTTTACATTTGCATTTATGACAGACGTGAGACCTTAACAGGAAAGGTATCATGTGAGGGAGTATTATCGTTGTTCTTAAAATGGACAATGAGAAGGTGTACGTGTATTGTTATGCCTAAATGGACAATGAAACGGCGTGCATAATCGTTGTGCCTAAATGACCAATGAGATGGTGTATCGAGCCAGATCAACTCATTTTGAGGATGTTGGGATCTCCGGAGATTAAGTTTAGAGCCTAATTATTGAAGTGTCATGCATTCTCTTTATAAAACTTGTTCGGGTATGAGACCCGCTGATATAACACTTGTTATTTTATCTCTGAATAATAATTAAATGTTAATGTGTTGAGGTGATGTATGTATCATGTATATGGTTGTTGTGTGATATATCCATTTGTCGGTATCTCACCCTTACAGATATATCTAGTTTCTTTTGGTTCGCTATTGTACCCTGGGTACTTTAGTACAGATGGTGTAGAGGAGTCTTCCTAAGTCACTCAGACTTAGATCTAGTTGTTTGATGAAGTATTTGATTGTGGAATGACCATGTGAGTTTTCCTCAGAAATAACTTTTAGAATGACCAGCTAGGGTTTTGAGACTTAGATTTTTGACAGTATGTATGAGTATGACTCAGTCTTTATTTTAAAATGGAATGTTTATATGGCTCGGAGAGCATCTCTTTTGAATGAAAACCTAAGCTTTTCCTTTTGGTCATGTATAGCTTATTGATGTAACTATTCTTAGCATATTACTGCCTGGTTCTATTTGGTGTAACTGGAATTCGGAATGAAAATATATTATTTTAGCGGTGTTCTTTTACCTGGATGTTCGAATTGCAGAGGAGACTCATTTCAAATTTTTGTAAAAATACTAGCTTTTATTCAAGTATATCTCTATTAAATAGCCTTGCCAGGCTAGGATTGTAAGCCAATGTGCCGATCAAGGGTTAGGTTTGGAGTCGTGACAAATTTTTATACCCAATTTCAGACGCTTATGTACTTATATAAATTATTTTCCGAAATCAACCAACAAATTATCTTTTTTATTTAAATTCTGCATGTGTTACGTAGTAATACCTAGTGGGGGTGTTACATTACTGACATTGAAGTAGGAATTGTGGCGTGCTTGCATTTCCAAGTACTTTATAATAAAGTGGTTAGATACTTGGGTTGGGTGTATGTTGTCCCAAAATACATATTTTGAAGGGCCATCACACACTGATGTGTCACTACAAGAATTTAAGCTATTTCCCAAGGCATATTACCCAGGGCAAAAAATCCCTAGGAATTTTTGACGTTTCCCACGGTTAAAGCCTTGGGAAAGTTCTCTCTATGGTTCCCACGGGTTGGGCCTTGGGTAACAGAGGCGCCAACTGCTCCCGCTTGTTTTCCCACGGAATGGGCCGTGGGAAATATGTTGAGCGCCGTTTCCCAGGTCTGGAGCCGTGGGAAATATGTTGAGGTACCGCTTCCCGTGGTCTGTGGCCTTGGGAAATATGTTACATGAGGCGCCGTTTCCCAGGGCTGTGGGCCGTGGGAAATATGAAATTAAAACCCCCGCCTTCCTTCACTCTCCGAGGCTCCGTTTCCTAGGGTCAGGGCCGTGGGAAATATGTTGAGCGCCGCTTCCTGGGTTGTGGCCGTGGGAAATATGTAGAGCGCCGTTCCCAGGGCTGTGGCCCTGGGAAATATGTTACATGAGGCGCCGTTTCCTAGGGCTATGGCCGTGGGAAATATGAAATTAAAAGCCCCCGCCTTCCTTCACTCTCTGAGGCGCCGTTTCCCGTGGTCAGGGGCGTGGGAAATTAGTTGCGGCGCCGTTTCCCAGGGCTGTGGCCCTGGGAAATATGTTACATGAGGCGCCGTTTCCCAGGGTTATGGCCGTGGGAAATATGAAATGAAAAACCCCCGCCTTCCTTCACTCTCTGAGGCGCCATTTCCCAGGGCTGTGGCCGTGGGAAATATCTTGAGGCGCCGTTTCCCAGGGCTGTGGCCGTGGGAAATATGAAATTAAAAACCCCCGCCTTCCTTCACTGTAGGCGCCGCTTCCCGTGGCCGTGGCCCTGGGAAATATGTTACATGAGGCGCCGTTTCCCGGGCTATGGCCGTGGGCAAATATGAAATTAAAAACCCCTCCTTCCTTCACTCCCGAGTTACTTGAGTTGCGGTGTGGAGCCATGGACAACATGCACAAACTATGGTTTTGCCTTTATCTTCTCATCATCATCTGCCGCTTCTCTCTTCACACCTACACCTCCTTTGCTGCTTTGACCACCATCTCACCATACCAAGTAATTCCTCTAACTACTACATAGGCATGTGGTACAAAAAGGTTTCTGAAAGGACATATGTTTGGGTAGCAAATAGAGATAACCCAGTTTCTGATAAGAATTCTGCCTTGTTAACAATATCTGAGGGTAATTTAGTTCTCTTTGACCAGTCTCAAAATAAAGTTTCAGTCCCTGTACGCGAACGGGCGCCGCCCCAACCTCCTTCCGGTCCGTCATCCTCCTCCCGGTCCAGGCCATCTCCGCCACCGGCAAAGCCCTTTGCCCGCCATGGCCGCAGCACCTAGGTTTTTTAATTAAAAAAAATACATAGGTTTCCCAAGGTTAAAACCCTGGGAAATGTTTCCCACGGAAAATTTCGTGGGAAACGTTTCCCAGGGATTTTTCCGTGGGAAACGTTTCCCAGGGATTTTTCCGTGGGAAACTTTTCCCAGGGAGTAGTCCGTGGGAAATTTCCCAAGGGTGTAACCGCGGGGTATTTCCCAGGGCATACCCGTGGGAAACCTTTACGACCAGCTGAAAACCGAGGGATCTGAATCCGTGGGTCATCCCTGGGAAATGTGTATTTTCCCACGGATTTTATGGATTTCCCAGGGCCATAGGCCATGGGAAACAGCGAAAATTCTTGTAGTGTGTGTTCATTACAAAATAGAGCTACTTCAATTATGCCGCTAGCTCCCACAACTTCCCCGATTGTTTACCTCGAAACCTAAGTTATAGAATGTCACCATGTGTTCAAAATAAATATTAGAACAAATTATTCATGCTTTCTGTGTTATTCATATATTTCTCTTTTATTTTAGAAATATGAAAATATAAAACAAGTAAAAAAAATGTTAGTATTTTAAAGCACAGTTTTGTAATATACTGAAAAAACCATTAATATACATTGTTAATTTTCAGTATATTTTAAGAAGATAACAAAGAATTTAAAATAAGCTTTTTTTTTTTTTTACAGAATCTTGTCTAGATATTTACACAATAAATTTAGTTATTAAAACATATATGTCAAAGTTCACTCTTACACTAATTTCTAACCTTCTCTTTTAGTTTGACCTATAATGACTTGAACTTGTAATTTTTTATTGGAAAAGGAATAATTAAGACTGATTCTAACATAGAGAGAGAAAATTATTAAGACTAATTTCTTCACTTTTCTTTAAAATTATATTATTTTTATTAAATTATTACACAATTTTAATATAAAACTATAAATAGAATTTTATATACAATTAGTTACATTAAAATAAATAATATTATCATATAAAATGTATTTAATTTATTTTTTACACTTAATTCACATTAGTTTCACTATATTATTATATTAATATAACTTTCATGATAAGGAACATAATATGTAACACCCTGTATTTTATTGTTTTAAATAACAGAATACATATAAATATGTTTATAAATTTATTTGAGTTTTAGAAAATTATTTTAAATAAACTGAGTTTACCACTCAATCCTACGTGACCGTAGGGAAGCCACGATTAAAATTTAGGTAGGAAAGTCAAGCGAAACCCGACTCCACGAATTCCACTGACAAGATAATAATACCGCTCAAAAGACCTAATTTTAACTCGTGAACGAAAGACTTAAGTTTAGTATTTTATTTTCTAAAATTCTGTATTTTTAGAATTTTTTTCAAAAAAATAAAATAATTTACGTATTACGGCGGAACGCGTAATCGGGTAGACGACTTAAGGGATTTCGGAGTTTCTAAGAGCCGATAGAGGGTTTATCTTAGGATTTTGAGATGATTCAAGGGAATGAATCATATTTTTAAGTCTAGAAGGTTTTTCAGGGTTAAAGTGAAAATTTAGGAATTTTACGTTTAAGCCCCCGAACTTTCTCATTAATTACCCTTCTGTCCCTAAATTAGTTTCTAAGTTTTTTCAAGGGAATTGGGCTAGAATCCTTGTTCCCAATCTCAAATGGTCGTGGCTTAGAAGCCCAAAATTTTCTAGTTCATGGATTGATTCCATAAAGCCTACTTGAAACTATACAAGTTCCTATATCAAGCTTAATGTTTAAATCTTCAAGTGGGCCCCACAAAAATGAACCCAAGCCCAAACTAACCCAGCCCAGGCTTAAGCCCACGAGTATTGATGGATGCCTCATTTGTTGGATGAATCGAGATTTTTCTAGAGTGTTCCACAATTTTCTACATCATTCTTGATTATTCTATATCATTCTTGATTCTTCACAAACCTTCATGAATTGTCCTAAAAT
>JAUPTC010000245.1:0-68339 GCA_030762895.1 Sophora flavescens | reverse complement strand
GAGTGGGAGCCAAAAATAGAACAAGTCTTTTGATTGTAATTCATACAATGAAAGCAAGAAGGTGAAAGTAGCGCCTGAGTTCAAGGAATATGCCCTTGTGTGGTGGGACCAACTACAAAAAGAAAGGAGAAGACATGGAAGAGAGCCCATGACACTTGGGAGTGAGTATGAAATTTGCCGCGAGGAAGAGGTATGTCCCAAATCATTATCAAAGGATATTCACAACAAGTTACAAAGGCTTACCCAAGGACCAAAAGCGTTGATGAATATTTGCCGAGATGGAGTTGGTCATTTTACTTAGGTCAAATTTTTAAAAGAAGATAAAAATGAGGCTACCACGGCAATTGTTCTTACATGGATCAATCAAGATATTCAAGACATAGTGGAGTTACAAAATTATGGGAGCTTGAAGATTTGGTTCAACAAGCGATTAAGGAAAGCAAACAAATTAAGAGGAGAAAGTCCAAATATTCTTTTTCTTCATCTTCCAAAATTTCCATCCTCAAATTGGAAGCGGAAACATTCAGAATGAGGGTGCACCATTTTCAAAGAGCCGGCACCCTCAAGGAAAGAAGCCAACGGAATGTTCTAGGAGCCGTGATGTGAAGTGTTTCAAATGCTTAGGCTATGGGCATATTGTCCCAATGCCCAACAAAGAGGACAATGGTGGCAAGAATGGTGGAGTGGTCTCACGCGAAGCTTCCCGTGAGGAGTGAGAGTGAAAAAGGAGAAGAAATTCCCGGAGGAGACTTATTCATGTAAGAAGGCTTGGGAAGTCAAGTCATGGATCATGAAGCCAAAAGGGAGAATATCTTTCATTCTGGATGTCTAATCCAAGGAGCGGTTCTCTAATCATTGATGTATGGAGTCATGCCAATGTCGTAAGCACTAGATCGGTGTCCAAATTGAATCTTGTCATTAAGGCACATCCAATACTATATAGGCTTCAATGGCTAAGGAGGTTGGGGAAACTGTGGTGAACAAACAAGCAGAGGTCCCATTCTCAATTGGAAAGTATTAAGATTGTGTACTTTGTGATGTGGTGCCTATGGAGGCAAGCCATATGTTGTCAGAAGGCCTCGCAATATGACAAAAAGGCCATCCATGATGGGTTCTCAAATAAGTTCACCTTCATGCATCAAGACCGAAGGTCATTCTTTCTCCTTTATCTCCAAAGCAAGTTAGTGAGGATCAAATAAGAATGAGAGAAAAAAAGAGCAAGAGAGAAAAGAAAAGGAGAGTGAGAAAAGAAAGAAAAGGAGAGCTGAAAAAAGGATCGGAAAAGAGAGGAGAAAAATAGAAAAAGGTGAGAAAACAATTGAAAAAAAGAGCGATCAAGATAAAATAATGAGGAAAATACTGAAAATTAGTGAAAAGAAAGAGAGCTGTTTGGCAACAAAAAGTGAATATATGGAGGCTTTGATTTCACGGCAACCCCAATTCATTTTTTTTGCAACAATTTTTATTTAATTGCTAATGCTTCTAAGGATCTTCTGTCTAGTGGTGTTGTACCTTTTTTGCAGAAATTTGGTAATTTCCCATCTCCAAAGGAAGCACCCTATGGCAATGTCATTGTGAAGAACACTGGATGCACCCAAAATGACTAATTTTGTTGATGAAGACTTAACCCGAGGACTAATCTCACTCAAAGAAGGAGTGGAATGATATTAGCCCAATTTATATGGTTCACAATTATCAAGGACTTGCGGGCCAATTACAAATGTTACACTAAGAAAGCCCAACAAGTGTTAATTCAAACTATGGTTCTCTTCATGGAAGCAAGCTCAAATGCAAGATCGATGGAATGAAGCCCAAATTATTAAACATTATCCAACTAAAGGATCCATGACAAGAGGGGCGTGAACCTGAAGGGTGTCCTTTGTTGTTGTTTTTTCTAGTGTTGGGTTTTTGGTGGCCCTTACTAGTGTGTTTTTGGGCGCCCTTGTTCCTGGGGTGTGTTGTTCTTGTGGGGGCTCTTCTCCATAAGACTCCTAAACTAGTGAGTTGATATTTGATAATTGTATACATTATGGGGGTTAATTTAATGGGTTGCAAATGTAAACCCCACATAATGGGGAATGACAGAAGAGGGGGGGATTAATAGTCTTTGCAGATGGTTGAGGGTGGCCTGGGGTCCCAGTTCGGGAAGCATACACAGTGATAGTTAGTCATTAAGGACAAATTAGCTAAAGAGGTTTGTTTATCTTGGTGCCAAGAGCTGCGCCAACTATATGTAATTCGAAAACATATGGAATAACAACTTTGATGTTGTTTGGAATTATCCATTTGTGAGAGAATTGTTCTCCTTAGTTCTGCTGAACCAAGATTTCTTATCAAGAATCCCCAATTCTTCTGGCAACCCCACTTGGCTTATCAAAAATCTCCATTGTTTGTGGCGCCATCATCATCTCTCTATCTCTTCCACTTATTTATTTCTTCCAACTTTTATTCGTTACAAATCTGAAATCGAATTCGTGTCTAAAATTCAACCAAAAGCACAAAGATCACCTCACCAGTCATACCACGAACTCCGCACCACACCGAACGTCACATCTGGCACATCGAATCATCGTCCATTCCACATCAACCCAAAATCAAAAACCACACCTAGCCAAGTCGAATCGCACCACATCGAGCCAAACAATGAATCAGTGCACCTCATCTAGCCACGTCGTGAACTGCCCACACGAGCCAAACGAATCTGCGCACCACACCAGCCAACTACGAATCGCGCACCACACCAGCCAAATCTGGATCGAACGAACCACACCGACCCAATCCGTGAACTGGTGCGCCACACCGAGAAAATAATCCGCCACCCACCAGCCAAGTCGAATCGTGCACTACACCGAGCCACACACGAGCGGAGCAGAATCAGCCCATACCGTGCACCAAACCCTGACAAATCAAAGTTACCACACCAAGCCAAACCATGAATCGGTCCACCACCAGCCAAACCAGAATCAGTACCCCAGACAAGACAAATTGGGAAAATCAACACCGAACCGTCGGAACTGTGCACCACACCACCAGTCACAACTGTGCACCGACCGAGCCAAACCGGAACCTGGGCACCACATCCCATCGAGCCCAGCCGGGGAACGGGCACCACACCGAGCCAAATTAGGATCCGGCACCACACCGACCGACTGAATCCGCGCACCGAGCGACCTACCAACGAAACCGTGCCCAGACCGAGCCAAACCGGGAACCGCGCACCACACTGAAACAGGTCGAATTGTGGACCTGGTCTTCACCGGGAACCGTGCACCACACTAGCCAAACCAGGAATCTGTGCACCACACCATTCACCAAACCCTCAACTGGCGCACCACACCAGCCAAATTGGAACTCCGCCACAATCGAGACCTAACCGATCGGGCACCACATCGAGCCAGTCGAATCGTGCACTACACCGAGCCAAACAATGAATCCGTGCACCACAATCCCTTCCCCCGAAGCCTTGTCGTGAATCGTCACCACACCGAGCCAAATCGAATCGTGCACCACAATTCGCCAAGCCGTGAATCCGGGCACAACACCGAGAACAATCGAATCTTGCACCACAATGTAGCCAAACCAGAATCTGTGCACCACATCGACCAAGCCGCGGAATGAATCGCCCCAATCTTGCCAAACCAGGAATCAGTGCACCACCGAGCCAAATCGTGAATGGTGCACCACCGAGCCAATACCAGGAATCAGTGACCAGATCCTCCATACTCTCGTGCACCACCTAGCCAAATCCGGAATCTGGTGCACCCCACCGCCAAGCCAGAACCTGCCCCACGAAGCCAAAAAACAGGAATCTGGTGCCCACCGAAGAGCCAGGCCGAATCTGGGCATAATCCACCACACCACCCAGCCAAATCAGGAACTCTATCTCTCCCACACCGAGCCACACATGAGTCCTGCACCACACCGACCCAAAATCCGTATCGGGTGCCCCACAAACCAGGTCGGACCGTGCACCACCGCCATATCAGAATCGTCTGCACCACACCAAGCCAAGTCGGAATTCGGTGCACCAGACCGAGCTTAGCGGAACTGGCACCACACTGAGTCATGTCGCGAATGGTGCACTCACCGTGCCAAGTGAACTGTGCACCACACCGAGCCAAACAGAATCTGTCACCACCGAGCCAAACCGGAACTGTGCACCTCGAGCTAAGTTTGAATCAGTTGCACCAGACGAGCCAAACAAGAATCTGTCACCACCGAGCCAAACCAGGAATCTGTGCACCACCTAGCCATTCAGAACGGGCACCAAACCGACCTAAGTCATGATTGGTTCCCACCACACCGAGCCAAACCACGAATCCGCACCACATCAGCCAAGTCAGAGGTGTACCACACCGACCCCCAAACCATCAATCGTGCACCACATCGAGTCAAGTGGGGGTGCACCACCGCCAAACAATGAATTTGGTGCACCACATCGAACTAAATCGTGAATCGTGCACCACACGAGCCAAATCGCGAATCCGTGCACCTACCGAGTAAGTCGTGAATATGTGCACTACACGTAGCCAAATCTGTCTCCCACCACACCGAGCCAAGCAGAATCGGTGCACCACATCGAAAAAAACGGGGACATGACCACAATTCCAGCCAAACCATGAATCTGGTGCACCACACCGACCCAATTCATGTACCGCCCACGCTAAGTCAGATTCCGACCACACCTAAACCAGGAATTGTCACCCACCAAGCAAACTGAATCTGTGCACCACAAACCAAGTGAATCTAGCACCACATGAGCCTTACGTAACTGGACGCATTGCCAAGTCAGAATCTGTGCAACAGAGCTAAACCAGAATCTCGTGCACCACCGCGCCGTAGAGACCCACCACACCAAGCCAACTCGTGACTGCACCACATCGCAAACCAGAATCGCACCACATCGAGTAAAACCGTGAATCGTGCCCTTCCCCCCCGTGCACCTCCCACGCCAAGGAATCGTGCACCACACCGAGCCAACAGGAATTCCACCACACCGTCAAACTTTCGTGCACTACACCCTAGTCCACGAATCTGCACCACACCCAGCCAAGTCGAATCGTGCACCACATCGAGCCACCAGAATCCGGCACCCCCCGCGACAAGTCGAATCGCACCACCGAGCCAAATCGTGAATCTACCACACCTAGCCAATCGCGAATTCGTCACCACCAGTCAAGCGGGAATCCGCACCACCAAGCCACCAGAATTCTGCACCACAATGCCAAGTCGGAATCGTGCACCACAACGAGCAAATAGGAATCCGTGCACCACACCACAGTCGGAATCTCGCGACCACACCGAGCCAAACCTAATCGTGCACCACACCAAACAACTAGTCCCGTGCACCACCGCACAAAAAGAATCTTGTGCACCACCGAAATAAGTCAGAATCAAAAACACCACACCAGCCGTCAGAATCCCTCTACACCAGCCAGTCCAATGCACCAAAGAACCAAAAATGAATTGGTACCACACGAACCGTCGACTCGTCACCACACCAGCCAAGTCTTAACCGCGCAACCAACCAAGCGAACTGACCACACCGAGCCAAACCAGAATAGGCACCAGACCAGCCAAATCGATCCGCACCACCACCCAAGTCAGGACTGTGCACCACATCAGCCAGATCGCCCGTCACCACACCGAGCCAAAACGAACCTGACCACCCACACCGAGCCAGTCAGAATCGCACCACACCAACCAACCAGAATCGCACCACCAATCAGACCGAACTGTGCACCACACCGAGCCCACTGCACCCCCGAGCCAAGTCGTGAATTGTGACCACACCGCAAACCCTGAATCGGGTCCACCACCGAGACAAGCAGGATCGCACCACGAGCCAAGTCGGAAACCGCACCACACCAGCCAAATCATGAATCAGTGCACCGCACTGAGCCAAGCAGGAATCGGCACCACACCGTGCAACCCCATAAACCCGTGCACCACAACGTGCCAAGTCGAATCCTGTGCACCACATCGAGCCAACCCTGAATCGGCACCACCGAGCCAAGCGAATCGTGCACCGCATCGGCCAGCCGGGACTGCACCACACCGAGCAAACCACCCACTCGTCATCCAACAACCACCGGTCGCAGAATCCCAAGACACCGGCTCAAACCGAACTGTGCACCGACCGGCTAAGCACTCGTGCCCACCGACGGCCAATCATGATCGTGCACCACACCGCAAGTCGCGAATCAAGCCCCACACCAGCCAAACAGAATCGTGCCGGCCCAACCGTGCACCAAGCCGAATCCGTGCACCACACCGAGCCAAACCAGAATCCGCACCACACCGCATACTGGACCCCACCAACGACGTGTACCACACCGACAACAGAATCCGCACCACACCGAGCCAACCCGTGAACACCACACAGCCAAGTCATGAATCGTGCACTACACCGAGCCAGACCGAACGTGCACCGCACCGTGCCAAACCGAATCCACCACACCGAGTCCAAGTCATGAATCTGCACCACACCGAGCCAAGTCCCATCACCCACCACACAGAGCAAACCTAATCTTGCACCACACCGAGCCAAGTCATGAATCGTGCACCACACCGAGCCAAGCCAGAATTGTGCACCACACCGAACCATCGGAACCCCACCACACCGTGCTAAACACGAACGTGCACCACACCAGCTAACGCCGGGCTCCACACCAAGCCAAACCGAATCTGGGTGCCACCACACGAGTCGTGAATCTGTTGCAACTCACCGAGCCAAACCGTGAATCCGCACCCACCAGCCAAGTCATGAATCGTGCACCACACCACCCAAGTCATGAATCCGCACCCCACACCGTGCCGCTCCACCACACCGAGCCAATCGAACTCGGCACCACATCGAACCAAGTCAGAATCGTGTGCACCACCAGCCAAGTCATGAATCTGTGCACCACACCGAAGCCAGATCATCGTGCACCACACCGGAGCCAAGTCAGAATCGTGCACCACATTGAGCCAAGTCAAGTGAATCCCACCACACCGGCCAACCAATCGTGCACCACACCAAGCCAAGCGAATCGCGACCACATCGAGCCAAGTCGAATCGTGCACCGCACGAGCCAAACCGAATCTGCACACACCGAGCCAAATCATGAATCGTGCACCACACCGAGCCAAACAGAATCCTGCACCACACCGACGCCCACGAACCGTGCACCACACCGAGCCAAACCAGAATGTGCACCACACCGAGCCAAGTCGTGCACCGTCCATCCCCCCCAACAACCGGAATCGTGCACCACACCGAGCCAACCAGTTCGTGCACCCACCGAAGCCAAACCGAGTCAATCATGCACCACCCAGCCAACCAGGTCCTGCACCACACCGAGCCAAATCATGAATCGTGCACCACCCCCCCACCCGAGCTAAGTCATCAATCGTGCACCACATCGAGCAAACCAGAATCTGTGCACCACATCGAGCTAAATCGTAATCCGTGCATCACATCTTGCTAATTAGGAATCGGCAAACCACCCCCCCAGCCAAGTCATGAATCAGTGCACCACATCAGCTGAATCGTGAATCCGGGACCACATCGAGCTAAATCGTGAATTTGCTGCACTTTCACCAGACATGTCCTAACTCGTGCAGCACAACAGCCATCCAGGAATCGTGGACCACCGAGCCAAGTCGTTAATCGCGTGCACCTGATCGACCAAACCATAATCTATGTACCTGCATGAGCTCAAGAATCGGTTCCACCTCCACTTTCATCTCAGAATCGTGCACCACACCGCACCAAGTCGGTGAACCTCACCACACCGAGCTTATCCATCCGTGCATCACACCAACCCAAGCCATGAATCTACGCACTCTTCCAGCCAATTCTTGAATCCAAGTCCGCACCACATCTTTGACAAAATCGGGAATTTGCAATACACCGAGCCAACCAGAACCAAACCACACCGAGCCAAAACTGAATCGTACACTACACCGAACGTATGGGAATTTGTGCACCACACCGACCAAGGCAGGGACTGCACCACATCTAACCAAACTAGTCCTGTGGACCAGACCAGCTAAGATCGTCGACGCGTGACCATATCGAGCCAAGTTGGGAATCAGGTGCACCACCGCCAACACCCCTGCCTCCGCTGGGGCGGTCCACCAGCCGAGCCAAAATAATGCAACCTTGCACCACACAGCCAATCGTGGATCCCCCCCGTGCCAACAATAAATCATGAACTCACCAAACTCAAGTCATGAATCTCGTGCCCCACACCGAGCCGAGTAGAATCGCACCACACCGAGCCAAATCGAGAACTGGCACCACCGAGCCAAGTCGAACTGCACGACCCGGCCAGTAAGGAATCTGTGCACCATATCGACTCAAACTCATGAATCTGCACCACATGAGACAAACGGAATCGTGCACCATCGAGCCAAGTCGGACGGCACCACACCAGCCAGCCGGAACTGTGCACCAAAACAAGTCGAATCCGCCCACACCGAGCCAAACGAACGTGCCCACACGAGCAAACAGTTAATCGTGCACCACAACGATAAGCAAGAATCTGCACCCACACCGAGCCATGATCTAATCGGCACCGCACCGGCCAAAGTCGTGAATCGCACACACCGACCAAGTAAAGCGAATCTGTCACCGCACCGAGCCAAGTCATGAATCGTGCACCCATCGTGCTATATCAGGAATCAGTGCACCACACTAGCAAAGCCTGAATCGTGCACACTGAGCCAAACATCGTCACCCACGAGCGAACCAGAATCGTGCACCACACCGGCCAAGAATCGTGCACGACACCGAGCCAAGTCGTAATCGTGCACCATATCGAACTAACCCCGCCCGAAGCAAACATGACTCTGCACCCTCCCCAAGTCAGAATCCCACCAACCAGCCACGAATCTGTGCACCAAACCAGCTAAACCAGAATCTGTGCACCACTAGCCAACGAATCTGAACATCACCCAGTCAAGTCATGAATCGTCCACCACATCCGTGCACCACACCGAGCCAAATCATGAATCTGTGCACCACACCGAGCCAACATGAATCACTTGCACCACACAGCCAAGTCATGACGTGCACCACACACCAAGCCAGATTCGTCAGCCACCACACAGCCAAATCAGAACGCACCACACCAGTCAGTCGTGGGCACCACACGAGCCAAACCAGCTTCCCGCACCACACGAGCCAAGTCATAAACCGCACCACTAATCCACCGTGCACCACATCGACCGCACAAACCAGAACCGTCCCGCACCGAGCCAAAGCCGTGAATCGTGCACCATACGGTCAAACCATGAATTCTAATCGAGTCAGTAATCGTAGCACCGCATCGAGCTATACCGAATTGCACCACTCGGCCAAGTCGAATCGTGCACCACATCGACCAAGCCGAACTGACCACCGAGCAAACAAACGCCACCACACCAGCCGACCGGGAATCTGATTAGACCACACCGAGCCAACGAATCTCACCCACCGAGCCAAACCATGAATCGTGCACCACACCGAGCCAAATCCGGGACACCACCGAAAAAAGGAGAATCCACCACATGAGCAAGCAAACTCAACACCACACATCCAAACAAGTCATGAAACTGCACCACACCGAGCCAAGCAGAATCGCACCAGACCTAATCATGAATCGCCACCACATTGAGCCAACCAGAATCAGTGCACTTGATCATGTTCAAGTCTGGTCCACACACCGTAGCCAAATATAATCAATAAAGAACACACCGAAAAACTGAATTGGTGCACTACATGAGCCAAGCGGGGAATCTGCACCACCAAACAAACCAGAATCTGCACCACCGAGCCAACCAGAACTGCACTACACCGAGCCAAACTGGCAAATTCACCCACCGAGCCAAGTCAGCACCTCCCGCAACCACACCGAAGCAAATCGAATCTGCACCACACCGACAACCAGACTCCGCGCACCAATGAGCCTCAGGAATCATATGCACACAACGCAATCGAGTCATTCCCCACACTCAACTGATCTTCTCCCACACCGGCCATGAATCGTGCACCACATCGAGCCAAGTCAGTCAACCCCAAAAGCATGATCGTGCACACAGCCAAGTCATGAACGTGCACCACCCGAGACAAGCAGAATCGCACCACACCGAGCAAGCGTGAACGCACCCACCGAGCCAAATCGTCCCACCGTAGCAAATCGAATCTCACCAAGACAATCGGGCTGCACCACACCGAGCCACGCACCACACCGACCAAACCAACCGAATCTGCACCACTCGAGCCTAGCCATGAATCCGTGCACCACCGAGCAATCGGAATCGTGCACCACACCGACCAAAACAGAATCTGTGCACCACATTGACCAACAATCGTGAACCTCGGTCACACCACTCGAATAAGTCAGGAATCCACCCACATGAGCTGGCCAGAATCGTGCACCGTTCAGTGCACCACGAGCCAAGTCATGAATGCACCACACCGAGCCAAGTCGGAATCCCCACCACACCAGCCGTCTAAGCACCACACGAGCCAAACCAGAATCTTCACCACACCGAGCCGTCGAATCTGGTCACCGCATCGAGCCAAGCCGTGAATCGTGCACCACACCGGCTCGTTTGGGCACCACACCGAGCCAAGTCAGAATTGTGCACCACACAGCAAGAACGCACCACACCGAGCCAAGTCAGAACCTGCACCACAGAGCCAAGCCGCCGTGCACCACCCAGCCAGCCGGAATCGTACCACTCCGAGCCAACCCGCAATGAATCTAGTGCACCACACCGAAGCCAGACGACCACACGTATAATCGAATCCCAACACACCGAGCCTCGTGAATGTGCACCACCGAGCCAGTCGTGAATCTGCACCACATCGGCCATCAATCGTGCACCACACCGAGATCAAGTCGGGAATCTGTGCACCGCATCGAGCCAAACCTGTCCGCCCACACCGAGCCACTACCCCCCCACCGATGCCAAGCACGACACACCGTACCAACCGAGCTAACAAGAATCGTGCACCACACCGAGCCAAACCGTGAATCGTGCACCACACCTACCAAACCAGCCTGAATCTGTGCACCACACCGAGCCAAATCATGAATCCGGCACCACACCGAGCCAACCATGAATCGCACCACACCGAGCAAGCAAATCTGTGCACCACAACTAGCCAAACAGAATCCGTGCACCATGCTGAGCCAAGTCAAATCCGCACCACAGCCAACCAAATCCGTGCACCACACGAGCCAAGTCGGAATCGTGCACCACACCGAGCCAAGTCAGAACTGTGCACCACCCCGGGCCCCCAGAACCGTGCACCACACCGAGCCAAATCAAAATCGGTGCACCACACGAGCCAAGTCGAATCGTGCCCCCCACACCGAGCCAAACAGAACCGAACCACACCGAGCCAAACCAGGAATCTCACCCCAAGTCAAATCAAATCTGCACCACACCGAGCCAAGTCATGAATCTGCACCACACCGGCCAATATCGGCACCACACGCGCCAACTGCGCACCACACCGAGCATGCCATGATCTGTCACACACCGAGCCACGGCTGGTGCACCAGACGAGCCAAGCCATGAATCTGTGCACCAGAGCCAAGTCAAACTGCACCACATCGGGCACAATCCACCCACCAAGCCTGAATCTGGCACCACCCGAGCCAGTCAGGACTGGCACCACACCGGTCGAACCTGAAGCACCACACCAGCCAAGCCGTGAATCGCGTGCCACCGGATCCAAGCCAGAATCGGTGCACCACACAGCCAAGTCGTGAATCTGGTGCACCACACCGAGCCAAGTCAGAATCTGTGCACCACACCGAGCCAAGTCGGGATCTGTGCACCGCACCGAGCCAAGTCATGAATCTGGTGCACCACCGAAGCGTCGGAATCCGTGCACCACACCGAGCCAAGTCGTGAATCTGCACCCACACCGAGCCGCCGGCCCACCCCCACCAAGTCCAGGACCCCCCACCGAGCCAAGTCAGAATCAATCGTGCACCACATCGAGCCAAGTCAGGAATCGGGCACCACAACGAGCCAAGTCGTGAACCTGTGCACCACACGAGCCAAGTCAGGAATCGTGCACCACGAGCCAGTCTGCCGGCACCACCCGAGCCAGTCGTGAATCCACCACAACGAGCCAAGTCGTGAATCTGTGCACCACACCGAGCCAAGTCAGAATCTGTGCACCACGCCGAGCCAAGTCGGGAATCGTGCACCACACCGAGCCAATACATGAATCGTGCACCACACCGACCAAGCCAAGAATCTCGTGCACCACATCGAGCCAAGTCGGCTGCACCACACCGAGCCAAACCGAACTGCACCACCGGCCAAGCCAGAACGGCACCACACCAGCTAAGTGAATCGTGCACCACACCGAGCCAAGTCGAATCTGCACCACACGAGCCAAGTCGGAATCTGTCACCACACCGAGCCAAACCATGAATCGTGCACCACTCGAGCCAAGTCGGAATCTGTGCACCACACACGAGCCAAGTCGTGAATCTTCACCACACCGAGCCAAGTCGATCCAGCGCTGCCCACAGTCGAGTTACATGAATCTGTGCACTACGCCGAGCCAAGTCGTGAATGGGTGCACCAAACGAGCTGAGCGGTGAATCTGTGCCCACACAGTTAAGGAATCAGTCTCACCACATCGAGCCAAGTCGTCTGGTGCACCACATGGTGGCGTCAAATGGTGCATTACCCATCCTTGAATCCACAACCAACCTCTGCACACCTGAGCCTAATCATGTCGTGAATCACTCAGGCTCATCCGTGCATCACTCCAGCCATCTAATGGTGGGTGATTCCTCCGAGCCATCATGAATATGGTCACCACACTTACTCTTATATTAAAACAAAGCACACACAAATCAAAAAAAAAAATAAATACATAGGAGTTACTATTGGCATGCAAACCAAAGATTCCTCCTAATAAGCTCCCAAATTCGTGTACAACATGGACTTAAGTGGGCTTGACCCTATTTGCAACACTTAGCCAATTTGGACACACACACACATAACCCATTACACTTATTGAATTAAAATAAAACAACCAAGTGGACTCATAACTAGAGCATGCCCCATTTGAAAATGATCATGGGTCTTCTAGTTGAATGAGATAGGTCATCAATTGGGGCTCCATTCCATTTGGTCTCATTCTTGGGCTTGCCTCTATCAAAATAGCCCCCATGTAATTAAGAGCTTGTTGGGCTTTCTTGTGTCTAACTCTTGTCATAGGCCCACCAAGTCCTTGATTTGATTCTTGATCCATGGTCTTCATTGGGCTCATATCATTCTTGTTGGAAATTGGACTTGCCCCCCCATGGATCATATCATACCCTCCTTCTTTAAGAAAATTCGTCCTCGAATTTATGACTTCAATCCCAAGCATGTTATCGAATCTTGTGTTAAGATATCCATACTTTTGGGTAACCATGCAAGTTCCCAAGCCATGGAGTACCTCCCTTGGGATGAACTCTTCCATTACATCGGTTGTATCAAACTTAAGTTCATAATATATTTCAATAGGAGGTAAAGCACGAGTAGGTGCTTTATCGAGACTTTTGGAATCCTTGAAAGTTTCCCAACCATGGGGTACTTCCTTTGGGATGAAATCTCCAAATTTCTGCAAAAGAGTTACAACACCACTAGGTAAAGAGAGATCATTAGAAGCATTGGAAATTAAACAAAAGTCCTTGCAATAAACTATGCATTGGGGCTGTCTTGAAATCAAAGCCCTCTTCTCCTTACTTTTTGTTGCCAAAGAACTCTCTTTTCGCTCACTATTTTTCTCTTGCTCGTCATTCTTCTTTTCAAGAGGCTGTTTTGGAAGGCCCATTTCAAAAGGCTGTTTTGGAAGGCCCATTTCAAAAGGCAAGAAGCATTCAAGGGATGATTAGTGGACTTTATCAATGGACTGATTAGATAATTATTAAAGCCCAATTATTACCATTTTTATTTATAATTTTCGTAGTTATTTTGGGCACAATTTTCTGGTGACTTTTAGTTTTCCCCTAAGTCCAATAAATGCTTCCTAGTAGTTCCGTAAGTCATAATAATAGCTGCTGGGAATTTAATTCCTTGATTATGCTTACTTTCTAGGTAGTGTACATGCATTTGTCAATGTATGTGGTAAATGCATGGTAGTGGGAATTTAATTCTCGTGTTTCCTAGTTAGGCTATAAATATGGAACTCTTGTACTACACAATTCAGATTTGGATGATTAATGAAATTTGAGAGTTTCCCTATTGTGAGAGCTTTTCCCTTTGTTCTTGGGTTAAGAACTTTATAGTGTTGGTTCTACCGGCAGGTCGCGGTTAGGGTCACGCTTCTTTGATAACTCTGGTTCTACCCTAAGAGGTCGCGGTTTGGGTCAAGTTCCTTGTGTCCTTTGCCTGTTTTCAAGACGGTCCTAAGTGATCTCCTATCATTTGGTATCAGAGCTTCGACTCTTGAAATCAGGTGTTATCTATCCTTTGTATTCCAAAAAAAAAATTCTTCTTCCCACCACCTATCACGGCAACACTATCCTTTGAAATGCAAAGATATCTAAGACGCTTGGAGAAGAAGGGTTTTCCTCCAAAGGAAGCTTGCAAGACATTCAATGAAATTAAAGATGTGGTTCCAAAGGAAGCTTGCAAGACAATCAATGAAATTGAAAATGTGATTCCAAAGGAAGAATGCCAACAATCAATTGGAGTTGAATTGCAAGAGGAAGATAAGGAGATGAAGACAACTAGAGAATGTCCTTCCCCTAAAGCCGAGAATACATCTTCAAATTCACTTGGGAAGTCATGGCCATCTTTTACTCTAATATCTTCTTCTAGATTAGTTTATGGAATCAAATGTTGGGATTCTTCTACTTTGTCTAATATTTCTCCAATAGGTCACGAAGAAAAGAATAGTGAAGGCCATACAACAAGAAGGAAAGAGCAACAAAAAAAGAGTGAAACAAAGGTTGAAAACAAAATTGAGAGTCTCTTTATAAAAGAAATCAAGGTGATGTTCCTATCTTTGCCTAGAGGTGATGACTCTATTTTGAAGGATGTTGAAGAAGTAATTCCAAGAGAGGTGCCCCATAGATTCAAAAGAGTTGTGTTTGAACCCGGAGGATGAACACGATTCCCAAAGGTAAGAAATTCGAGGTCGAATGCTCTTCAAGAGGGAGGGAATGATAGAAACCAAGAATGGTGTCTAATTTACAACGAAGTTATTTTATTTTTACTTGAATAAAAGTGCAAGAGTCCAATTGATTTATTTGGGACCAAGGCACTAAGTTATTTTTTATTTCTTTTGGTGTGCTTAATCCACTTCAAGTGGCTGTGTAATAATAGAGATGCAGCCAGCCCATCTAAAGATCCTTTGCATGGAATTGGAGGTCCTATGACTACGAGGATGAAGCAAGCTTTACAAGGCCTAATCATAATGATCAAAGAGAAGGAAGACCAAAGACGCATTAGAGGCTGCTCCAAATTGGGTCAGTTTGCTCCAACTTGATGAGGTTGATTTCAGTCCAACTTGAAGACTGTTTTGGAAGGCCCAATTCAAAAGGCAAGAAGCATTCAAGGGCTGATTAGTGGACTTTATCAATGGACTGATTAGATAATAATTAAAGCCCAATTTTTACCATTTTTATTTATAATTTTCGTAGTTATTTTAGGCACAATTTTCTGGTGACTTTTAGTTTTCCCCTAAGTCCAATAAATGCTTCCTAGTAGTTCCATAAGTCATAATAATAGCTGCTGGGAATTTAATTCCTTGATTATGCTTACTTTCTAGGTAGTGTACATGCATTTGTCAATGTATGTGCTAAATGCATGGTAGTGGGAATTTAATTCTTGTGTTTCCTAGTTAGGCTATAAATATGGAACTCTTGTACTACACAATTCAGATTTGGATGATTAATGAAATTTGAGAGTTTCTCTATTGTGAGAGCTTTTCCCTTTGTTCTTGGGTTAAGAACTTTATAGTGTTGGTTCTATCGGCAGGTCGCGGTTAGGGTCACGCTTCTTTGATAACTCTGGTTCTACCGGCAGGTCGCGGTTTGGGTCAAGTTCCTTGTGTCCTTTGGCTCTTTTCAAGACGGTCCTAAGTGATCTCCTATCATTTGGTATCAGAGCTTCGACTCTTGAAATCAGGTGTTATCTATCCATTGTATTCCAAAAAAAAAATTCTTCTTCCCACCACCTATCATGGCAACACTATCCTTTGAAATGCAAAGATATCTAAGACGCTTGGAGAAGAAGGGTTTTCCTCCAAAGGAAGCTTGCAAGACATTCAATGAAATTAAAGATGTGGTTCCAAAGGAAGCTTGCAAGACAATCAATGAAATTGAAGATGTGATTCCAAAGGAAGAATGCCAACAATCAATTGGAGTTGAATTGCAAGAGGAAGATAAGGAGATGAAGACAACTAGAGAATGTCCTTCCCCTAAAGCCGAGAATACATCTTCAAATTCACTTGGGAAGTCATGGCCATCTTTTACTCTAATATCTTTTTCTAGATTAGTTTATGGAATCAAATGTTGGGATTCTTCTACTTTGTCTAATATTTCTCCAATAGGTCACGAAGAAAAGAATAGTGAAGGCCGGTAAGAAATTCGAGGTCGAATGCTCTTCAAGAGGGAGGGAATGATAGAAACCAAGAATGGTGTCTAATTTACAACGAAGTTATTTTATTTTTACTTGAATAAAAGTCCAAGAGTCCAATTGATTTATTTGGGACCAAGGCACTAAGTTATTTTTTATTTCTTCCGGTGTGCTTAATCCACTTCAAGTGGCTGTGTAATAATAGAGATGCAGCCAGCCCATCTAAAGATCCTTTGCATGGAATTGGAGGTCCTATGACTACGAGGATGAAGCAAGCTTTACAAGGCCTAATCATAATGATCAAAGAGAAGGAAGACCAGCACGCATTAGAGGCTGCTCCAAATTGGGTCACTTTGCTCCAACTTGATGAGGTTGATTTCAGTCCAACTTGAAGACTGTTTTGGAAGGCCCAATTCAAAAGGCAAGAAGCATTCAAGGGCTGATTAGTGGACTTTATCAATGGACTGATTAGATAATAATTAAAGACCAATTTTTACCATTTTTATTTATAATTTTTGTAGTTATTTTAGGCACAATTTTCTGGTGACTTTTAGTTTTCCCCTAAGTCCAATAAATGCTTCCTAGTAGTTCCATAAGTCATAATAATAGCTGCTGGGAATTTAATTCCTTGATTATGCTTACTTTCTAGGTAGTGTACATGCATTTGTCAATGTATGTGGTAAATGCATGGTAGTGGGAATTTAATTCTCGTGTTTCCTAGTTAGGCTATAAATATGGAACTCTTGTACTACACAATTCAGATTTGAATGATTAATGAAATTTGAGAGTTTCTCTATTGTGAGAGCTTTTCCCTTTGTTCTTGGGTTAAGAACTTTATAGTGTTGGTTCTACCGGAAGGTCGCTGTTAGGGTCACGCATCTTTGATAACTCTGGTTCTACGTCGCGGTTTGGGTCAAGTTCCTTGTGTCCTTTTCCTGTTTTCAAGACGGTCCTAAGTGATCTCCTATCATTTGGTATCAGAGCTTCGACTCTTGAAATCAGGTGTTATCTATCCATTGAATTCCAAAAAAAAAAAATTCTTCTTCCCACCACCTATCATGGCAACACTATCCTTTGAAATGCAAAGATATCTAAGACGCTTGGAGAAGAAGGGTTTTCCTCCAAAGGAAGCTTGCAAGACATTCAATGAAATTAAAGATGTGGTTCCAAAGGAAGCTTGCAAGACAATCAATGAAATTGAAGATGTGATTCCAAAGGAAGAATGCCAACAATCAATTGGAGTTGAATTGTAAGAGGAAGATAAGGAGATGAAGACAACTAGAGAATGTCCTTCCCCTAAAGCCGAGAATACATCTTCAAATTCACTTGGGAAGTCATGGCCATCTTTTACTCTAATATCTTTTTCTAGATTAGTTTATGGAATCAAATGTTGGGATTCTTCTACTTTGTCTAATATTTCTCCAATAGGTCACGAAGAAAAGAATAGTGAAGGCCATACAACAAGAAGGAAAGAGCAACAAAAAAAGAGTGAAACAAAGGTTGAAAACAAAATTGAGAGTCTCTTTATAAAAGAAATCAAGGTGATGTTCCTATCTTTGCCTAGAGGTGATGACTCTATTTTGAAGGATGTTGAAGAAGTAATTCCAAGAGAGGTGCCCCATAGATTCAAAAGAGTTGTGTTTGAACCCGGAGGATGAACACGATTCCCAAAGGTAAGAAATTCGAGGTCGAATGCTCTTCAAGAGGGAGGGAATGATAGAAACCAAGAATGGTGTCTAATTTACAACGAAGTTATTTTATTTTTACTTGAATAAAAGTACAAGAGTCCAATTGATTTATTTGGGACCAAGGCACTAAGTTATTTTTTATTTCTTTTGGTGTGCTTAATCCACTTCAAGTGGCTGTTGAATAATAGAGATGCAGCCAGCCCATCTAAAGATCCTTTGCATGGAATTGGAGGTCCTATGACTACGAGGATGAAGCAAGCTTTACAAGGCCTAATCATAATGATCAAAGAGAAGGAAGACCAGCACGCATTATATCTTGATTCAAGCCATGTAGGAATCTTGCCATGGTAGCCTCCCTATCCTCTTGAAAATTTGACCTAAGTAAGGCCAACTCCATCTCCTTGAAATATTCATCAACGCTTTTGGTCCCTTGGGTAAGCCTTTGTAATTTGTTGTGAATGTCCCTTTGATAATGGTTTGGGACAAACCTCTTCCTCATGACAAATTTCATCTCCTCCCAAGTGTCTATGGGCTCTCTTCCATGTCTCCTCCTTTCTTTTTGTAGTTGGTCCCACCACACAAGGGCATATTCCTTGAACTCAAGGGCGGCTACTTTCACCTTCTTGCTTTCATTGTATGAATTACAATCAAAGACTTGTTCTATTTTTAGCTCCCACTCCAAGTAAGCCTCCGGATCATTCTTCCCAATAAAGGGAGGAACTTTGATTTTGACCCCTTCAAGTCCTCTATCACGTCTCTCTCCCCTATGTCCTCCTCTTCTATGTCGTCCTCCTCTAGGCCTTCCTATTTCACTATCATAGTCACTTGAATCGTCATGGTGTAGGTTAGCAAGTTGTCTCTCATAATTGGCTTGCATTTGCTCCATTTGTCTTTGAAGAGACTTGATTGGCCATCCTAGCTTGAAGAGTGGCTGACCTTGGAGATAATGGTGGACTATCTTCATTGTTGGCCATGATTTGAGTAGAAGAGTTTCTGTTTCCTCACTACACTCCCTCACTAGTTCACACAATGGATTTTTTTTCCACTCTTTTGGTTTTTTCCACACAAAAAATGTATTTTGGACACTCTTGCCTTTTTCCTCTCAAATGTTCTCCTTTAGTTCTTAGAAGAGTCAAACACAAAAATCACACAAAAATCCAAAAAATTCAAGTAACAAAAATCACAAAACTTATCAAAACAAAGCAAACAAAAGGAAAGGCTAGAAAGGCAAAGCTTTGGAAATAAGAACAAGGAAGAAGGGAAATATATATATATATATATATATATATATATATATATATATATATATATATATATATATATATATCTCTATATAGATAGTTTCAAGAACACAAGTTGCTCAAATAGACTTTTCTCTTCCTTTTTTTTTCAAGCTTTCATGCACAGTTTTTTTTTTCTAATAATTTGTGCAAAAATTTTTTTTTCAAACTTTGAAGAAGAGAATCACACTTGCAATTTTTTTTGAGCAAGAACAACAACCACGAAATTTTCCCTTCACAAATAGAATCAAAGTGTTTTTTTTTTTTGATAGTTTGTTGGTTTAAAAGAAGAAAACAAGAAAGTAGAAGATGAAGAACAAAATTCAGAAATTCAACCAAAGCCTAAGCTTTGATACCACTTGATGACAACCAAATGGTGAGGTTGCCTTGTTGAAGATCTATTTGGTTGAATTCTTAACAAGTTAATGCGAAACCAATTTTTGGAAGCAAAATAAGAAGAAGAAAATATGAAAATGGTGAAGATTAGAGATGGTATGGCGCCACAAACTAGAGAGTTTGATAAGCCTATGAAGTTCGCCACAAGAATCTTGGATTCTTGATAAGAACAATAGTTGGCTCAACCAAGAACCAAAGAGAGACAATTCTCTCACAAATGGATTTCAATCCAAATTCAACATCCAAGTTACCATTCATGTGTTTAGGGCCCCAATACATATAGCCATGGCTGCCCAAATCTAAATTACATTGTATTCCCCACATTCCATAACCCCCAAATAATAATGTCACTTAATTCCACAACTAATGACTCACTAAAACCCTTCTGTAACTCAGCCACATAAAGGTGACTTATTACCCACTCTCTATATCATTATGTAATAGCCACACTTATTTCTCAAATTAAAAGTGTAACCACCACACAATTAACTAAAAATATAAAAGACTAATAATTCAAAATGGAGTTACTTTTGGTATGCAAACCAAAAATATTACTCCCAACTAACCTATGTAATTTCGTGCTCAACATGAGATTAGATGGGCTTGACCCAATTGCAACACTAACAAACTTGGATCCACTCAAATAACCCATTACACTTATTGAATTAAAAGAAAAATGGACTTGCATGCCCTCTTCATTCTTCTTGGGCTTGGATGAGCAAAGTTATTACCTTGGGCTCATTTTTTTCATTACTTGCATGTGCATTTGGGCTTATGTCCATTAAGAGCACCACCAATTGAGTTAGAGCTTCTTGGGCTTTCTTTTCCCTTGCTCTTGTCATTGGGCCACCAAGACCTTGAATAGCTTCTTGATCCAAATCGGTCTCCATTGGGCTTACATCATTAACCCCTGACCCCATTGCAAGGATCCCAGGGTTAACTGATGACACCCTTGCAAGGATCCCATGATCCCTTGGTTAACCCATGACCCACTTCAAGGATCCCATGGTTAACCCCTGACCTCTTTGCAAGGATGGCATGGTTAACCAATGACCCCCTGCAAGTATCCCATGTTTAACCCATGAACCACTTGCAAGGATCCCATGACCCATGACCCACTTCCCATGATCCTATGGTTAACCCATGACCCTTTCGCAAGGATCCCAGGGTTAACTCATGACCCATTCGCCCTAATCCAATGGTAAACCCATAACCCCCTTGCATAGATCCCCATAGAAGGGATCCCATGGAAAACCCACGACCCATTTGCAAGGATCCCATGGTTAAGCCTTGACCCACTTGCAAGGATACCATGGTTAACACATGACCCCCTTGCCATGATTCCAAGGTTAACCCATGACCCCCTAGCAAGGAACATTGGTTAACCCATGACTCCCTTGAAAGGATCCCATCGTTAACCCATTAACCCTATGCAAGATTCCCATGGTTAACCTATGACCCACTTGCAAGAATCCCTAAAAACCAATGTCCCACTTGCCATGATCCCTTGGTTAACCCATGACCCCCTTGCTAAGATCTCCTGGATAACCCATGAAACTTTTGCAAGGATCCCATATTTAACCCATGACCCACTTGAAAGGATCCCATGTTTAACCCATTACCCACTTACCATGATCACATGGTTAACTCATGACCCCTTGCCAGGATCCCATGGTTAACTCATGACCCCCTTGCAAGGATCCCATGATTAAACCATGACCTCCTTGTAAGGATTTCTAATGTTTTCCCATGACCCACTAGCCAAGATCCCGTGGTTAACCCATGACCCCCTTCCAAGGATCCCATGGTTAACCCATGACCCCCTTGCAAGGATCCAAGGGTTTTACCATGACCAACTTGCAACGTTCCCATGGTTAACCCATGACCCCCTTTCAAGAATCCACCTAGAAAGGATCCCATGGTTAACCCATGACCCAATTGCAAGGATCTCATGGTTAACCCATGACCCATTTGCAAGAATCACATGGTAAACCATTCACCCACTTGCCATGATCCCATGGTTAACCCATGACCCCCAGCAAGGATCCCATGATTAACCCATGATCCCCTTGCCATGATCCCATGGTTAACACATGACCTACTTCAAGGATCCCATCGTTAACCCCTAACCCCTTTGCAAGGATCCCATGGTTAACCCATGACCCCCTAGCAAGGATACCATGGTTAACCCATGACCCACTTCGATGATCCTATGGTTAACCCATGACCCCTAGCAAGGATCCCATGGTTAACCCATGGCCCTTTTCAAGGATCCCAAGGTTAAGCCATGACCCACTTGCAAGGATCCCGTGGTTAACACATGACCCCCCTGCCATGATTCCATGGTTAACCCATGACCCCCTAGCAAGGAACCCATGGTTAACCCATGACTCCCTTGCAAGGATCCCATGGTTAACCCATTATCCCTATGCAAGGATCCCAGGGTTAACCCATGATCCACTTGGTAGGATCCCTTGTTTAATTAATGTCCCACTTGCCATGATCCTATGGTTAACCCATGACCCCATTCCAAGGATCCCATGGTTAACATATGATCCCCTTGCAAGGATCCCAAGGTTAACCCATAACACCCTTGCAAGGATCACGTGATTAACCCACGATCACCTTGCAAGGATCCCATGGTTAACCCATGACCCCCTTGTAAGGATCCCATGATTAACCCATGACCCCCTTGCAAGGGTCCAAGGGTTTTCCCATGACCCACTTGCAATGATCCCATGGTTAACCTACGAACCCCTTGCAAGGATCCCATGGTAAACCCACGCCCTCATGCAAGGATCCCATGGTTAACCAATGTACCCCTTGCCAGGATCCGAGGGTTTTCCAATGACACACTTGCAAGGATCCCATGGTTAACCCATGACCTCCTTGCAAATATCCTTGTAGAAAGGATCCCATGGTTAACCTATGACCTACTTGCAAGGATCTCATGGTTATTCCATGACCCCCTTGCAAGGATCCCATGGTTAACCCATGACCCCCTTCCAAGGATCCCATGGTTAACCCATGACCCCTTTGCAAGGATCCTCGGGTTAACCTATGACACCCTTGCAAGGATCCCATGATGAACCCATGATTCCCTTGCAATGATCCCATGGGTAACCCATGACCCACTTCAAGGATCCCATGGTTAAGCCATGTCCCACTTGCAAGGATCCCATGGTTAATACATGACCATCTTGCCATGATTCCATGGTTAACCCATGTCTCCCTTGCAACTATATCATGGTTAAACCGTTTCCCCCGTGCAAGGATCCCATGGTTAACCCATGACCCACTTGCAAGGATCCTTTGTTTAACCAATATCCCACTTGCATTGATCCCATGGTTAACCCATGACCCCCTTGCAAGGGTCCCAGTAGAAAGATTCTTATGGTTAACCCATGACCCTCTTGCAAGGATCCCATAGTTAACCCATGACTCACTTACCATGATCGCATGGTTAACCCCTGACCCCATTGCAAGGATCCCATGGTTAACTCATGAGCCCCTTGCATGGATCCGAAGATTAACCTTGATCCCCTTGCAAGGATTTCTAAGGTTTTCCCATGAGTCACTTGCCATGATCCCATGGTTAACCCATGAGCCCATTGCAAGGATCCCATGGTTAACCCATGACCCCCTTGCAAAGATCAAATTTTTTACCCATGACCCAATTGAAAGGATCCCATTGTTAACCCATGACCCCCTTGCAAGGATCCACCTAGAAAGGATCCCATGGTTAACCCCTGACCCACTTGTAAGTATCTAATGGTTAACCCATGAACCACTTGCAAGGATCCCATGGTAAACCATTCACCCACTGGCCATGATCCCATGGTTAACCAATGACCCCCTTGGTAGGATCCCATGGTTAACCCATGACCCCCTACCAAGGATCCCATGGTTAACCCATGACCCCCTTGCAAGGATCCAAGGGTTAACCCATGACACCCTTGTAAGGATCCCATGATTCCCTTGCCATGATTCCATGGTTAACACATGACCCACTTCAAAGATCCCATGGTTAACCCCCGATCCCCTTGCAAGAATCCCATGGTTAACCAATGACCCCCTTGCAACGATCCCATGGTTAACCCATGATCCACTTATAAGGATCCCATGGTTAACTCATGACCCCCTTGCAAGGATCCCGTGGTTAACCCATGACCCACATGGAAGAATCACATTGTTAACCCATGACCCACTTGCAAGGATCCTATGGTTACCACATGACCCCCTAGCAAGGAACCCATGACTAACCCATGACCCCCTTGCAAGGATCCGAGGGTTTTCCCATGACCCATTTGCAAGGATCCCGTGGTTAACCCATGACCCCCTTGCAAATATCCTTCTAGAAACGATTCTATAGTTAACCCATGACCCACTTGTAAGGATCTCATGGTTAACTCATGACCCACTTGCAAGGATCCCATAGTTAACTGATAGGAACATGGATGGCTTGAGCATGTGGAAAGAAGCATATTCAGATTATTATATTTTTATAATTTTTATTTATAATTTTCGTATTATTTTTGGGCTGAATTTTAAGATGACCTTTTGTATTCTCGTAGCCTCACAAAATGCTTCCTAGTAGTGCTCTTAGTCATAATAATGGCTAGTGGGAATTTATTATCATGTTTATGCATAAATGTTAATGTAAATGCATTTATCAATTAATGTGGTAAATGCATGGTAGTGGGAGTTAGTGAATGTTTTTAGTGTCATTTAGTTGGTGAGTTATGTGAGTTATTAGGTGTAGGTTATGGAATATTGAGAGACAAGGCAACCCAACAGTGGGCAGCCATCCTTGTATATGTATCATTGCAATACCACATGAAATGACAACTTTGAGTTCATTTTGGATTGATTCCAATTGTGAGAGTGTTTTCTCTCTTGGGTTCTTCATTGAGCCAACCCTTGTTCTTATCAAGAATCCAAGATTCTTGTGGCGAGCCTCACATTGGCTTATCAAATCCCCTTGGATTTGTGGCGCCTACCTCCCATTTCTCATCTTATCCAATTTTGTATTTCATCTTCTATAATTCTGTTTGGTCACTCAAGGATAGATCCGAAAATATATATGTTCCTTGTTAGGATCATATCATTTGGTATCTAGAGCCATCCTTCCTAGAGTGACTTATGATTTTGTTTTTTCAATTTTTTCGGAAGTTTGAATTTTTCTTAGTGGGTTCTTCATGGAGTCACTAATGAAGCAAAATGATGCCAAGAAAATGGAGGATCTTTTCTATTCTAGATGCTATGTGAAGGGCAAGATATGTAGTTTGGTCATTGATAGAAAGGGTTACATCAACCTAGCTAGTACCACCATGGTGCAAAAGTTGGGACTTCCTCTTCTAGAGCATCCACAACCGTATGTCATTTGGAGCATCCCGAAGTTTAGTGATTTTGATGACGTGATGGTGAACAAACAAGTACGAGTGCCATTCCGGATTGGGAGATATGAAGATGACGTTTTATGTGATGTGGTGCCCATGGAAACGAAGCACTTGTTACTTGGGCGTCCATGGAGGATTGAACGACAAGCGAGATATGATGCCGACAACAACAAGTACTCATTTGTATTTAATAATCGCAAAATTACTCTTGGACCATTGTCACCAAAACAAGTGTATGAAGATCAAATGTACTTGAAAGGAGAGAGTGAGAGAAGAAGAATGAGTGAGAAGAAAATAAAAGATGTGGGTTGGGTGGATGAGGAAAATTAAGAAGAGAAAAATAACGCCAGGAGGAAAAAGAAGAATTAAAGAAAAAAGAAACCCATGAGAGAGAAGAAGAAGAAAAAGAGAAAATGAGAGATATCTCTTGAAAAAAAGAATTATGAGAGAAAAAGGGATGGAAGAGCTCATTATCAAGCAAACGGTGGAAAGCACAAAAGCAAAATTTTATTAGATAATCCACTGACTTTTAATGCAGGTTTGGATTTGAGGACAAATCACTTTCAAGAAGAGGGGAATGATAGGAACATGGATGGCTTGAGCATGTGGAAAGAAGCATATTCAGATTATTATATTTTTATAATTTTTATTTATAATTTTCGTATTATTTTTGGGCTGAATTTTAAGATGACCTTTTGTATTCTCGTAGCCTCACAAAATGCTTCCTAGTAGTGCTCTTAGTCATAATAATGGCTAGTGGGAATTTATTATCATGTTTATGCATAAATGTTAATGTAAATGCATTTATCAATTAATGTGGTAAATGCATGGTAGTGGGAGTTAGTGAATGTTTTTAGTGTCATTTAGTTGGTGAGTTATGTGAGTTATTAGGTGTAGGTTATGGAATATTGAGAGACAAGGCAACCCAACAGTGGGCAGCCATCCTTGTATATGTATCATTGCAATACCACATGAAATGACAACTTTGAGTTCATTTTGGATTTATTCCAATTGTGAGAGTGTTTTCTCTCTTGGGTTCTTCATTGAGCCAACCCTTGTTCTTATCAAGAATCCAAGATTCTTGTGGCGAGCCTCACATTGGCTTATCAAATCCCCTTGGATTTGTGGCGCCTACCTCCCATTTCTCGTCTTATCCAATTTTGTATTTCATCTTCTATAATTCTGTTTGGTCACTCAAGGATAGATCCGAAAATATATATGTTCCTTGTTAGGATCATATCATTAACCCTTCACCCACTTGCCATGATCCTATGGTTAACACATGACCCCTTTGCAAGGATCCCATGTGATGCAAACCAAGGATGATGTCCAATTTGAGGCCAAATTAATATTTTTGATGAAAAATTTATTTTCATTGTGGTGAACCCGTATGCTTGATTTGGTCAGATCTTGAGCTACGAATCTCCGATTGATGCATTCTTTGGTGCGTTGGAAAGCTTAGGGAATTATCTACAAATCATATCTCAGGCCTATTGACCAAATTCGGCTTCTATCATGGTGAAAAAGGGCTGCAAGTTTAATACGAATTCTTGGACCTTAAATGAGTTATATGTTAATTGGGCTACACTAAGCTTGATGAATGAGCAAGGCCCATCATGAATGGTGGCTGGAATGTTTTTGGAACTTACAAAGGAGAGCAACCTTTGGCTTGCATGCCTAGGTAACTCCTTTAGAAGTTATGGAACCACTTTTATTATTTTCTTAAGTAGGATAGTTATGTTCTTTTTAATAACCACTTAGTGGAGAGTTATGTCTAGTTATTAGGAGTTTATGTCATCTTATGATGACCTTTGGTTTTTATTTCCTATGCTATATGTACACACCTATTACATGATGAATGATAACTTTGAGTTCATTTTGGATTGATTCCAATTGTGAGAGTGTTTTCTCTCTTGGGTTCTTCATTGAGCCAACCCTTGTTCTTATCAAGAATCCAAGATTCTTGTGGCGAACCCCACGTTGGCTTATCAAATCCCCTTGGATTTGTGGTGCCTACCTCCCATTTCTCATCTTATCCAATTTTGTAATTCATCTTCTTCTATAATTTTGCTTGGTCACTCAAGGATAGATCCGAAATTTTATATGTTCCTTGCTAGGATCATATCATTTGGTATCTAGAGCCATCCTTCCTAGAGTGACTTATGATTTTGTTTTGCAACTTTTTTCGGAAGTTTGAATTTTTCTTAGTGGGTTCTTCATGGAGTCACTAATGAAGAAAAATGATGTCAAGAAAATGGAGGATCTTTTCTATTCTAGATGCTATGTGAAGGACAAGATATGTAGCTTGGTCATTGATAGAAAGGGTTACATCAACCTAGCTAGTACCACCATGGTGAAAAAGTTGGGACTTCCTCTTCTAGAGCATCCACAACCGTATGTCATTTGGAGCATCCCGGAGTTTAGTGATTTCGGTGACGTGATGGTGAACAAACAAGTACGAGTGCCATTCCGGATTGGGAGATATGAGGATGAGGTGTTATGTGATGTGGTGCCTATAGAAACAAGGCACTTGGTACTTGGGCGTCCTTGGAGAGCTGAACGAGAAGCGAAATATGACGTCTACAATAATAGGTACTCATTTGTATTTAATAATCGTAAAATTACTCTTGGATCATTGTCACCAAAACAAGTGTATAAAGATCAAATGTACTTGAAAGGAGAGAGTGAGAAAAAAAGAATGATTGAGAAAACAATAAAAGAAGAGTGTTCGGTGAATGATGAAAGCAAAGAAGGAGAAGTAATAAAAAAAGAAAGCCATGAGAAAAAGGTAGAAGAAAAGGGAATGGAGGAAAACAAACAGAATGAAAAAGATGTTGAGAAAAAGGTGGAGACTGCATTTTTTGAAGGGGAAAATAAAAAGAAAAAAATTGAGGCAAAGGTTGAAAGAAGAATTGAGAGTCTTCTTATAAGAGAAAATAAGGTGAAGGGAGCAATGTTGGCAAGGCAGCCTTTATATATCTTTCTATGTAAAGATTCTTGTTTGACTACTAATGCAAACTCTTTGCCTAGAGGTGATGACTCTATTTTGAAGGAAGTTGAAGAAACAATTCCAAGAGAGGTGCCCCATGGATTCAAAATGGTTGTGTTTGAACCCGGAGGATAAAGAAGACTCCTTAAGGCAATAAATTCGAGGTCGAATTCTTTTCAAGAGGGAGGGAATGATGCAAACCAAGGATGATGTCCAATTTGAGGCCAAATTAATATTTTTGATGAAAAATTTATTTTCATTGTGGTGAACCCGTATGCTTGATTTGGTCAGATCTTGAGCTACGAATCTCCGATTGATGCATTCTTTGGTGCGTTGGAAAGCTTAGGGAATTATCTACAAATCATATCTCAGGCCTATTGACCAAATTCGGCTTCTATCATGGTGAAAAAGGGCTGCAAGTTTAATACGAATTCTTGGACCTTAAATGAGTTATATGTTAATTGGGCTACACTAAGCTTGATGAATGAGCAAGGCCCATCATGAATGGTGGCTGGAATGTTTTTGGAACTTACAAAGGAGAGCAACCTTTGGCTTGCATGCCTAGGTAACTCCTTTAGAAGTTATGGAACCACTTTTATTATTTTCTTAAGTAGGATAGTTATGTTCTTTTAATAACCACTTAGTGGAGAGTTATGTCTAGTTATTAGGAGTTTATGTCATCTTATGATGACCTTTGGTTTTTATTTCCCTATGCTATATGTACACACCTATTACATGATGAATGATAACTTTGAGTTCATTTTGGATTGATTCCAATTGTGAGAGTGTTTTCTCTCTTGGGTTATTCATTGAGCCAACCCTTGTTCTTATCAAGAATCCAAGATTCTTGTGGCGAACCCCACGTTGGCTTATCAAATCCCCTTGGATTTGTGGCGCCTACCTCCCATTTCTCATCTTATCCAATTTTGTAATTCATCTTCTTCTATAATTTTGCTTGGTCACTCAAGGATAGATCCGAAATTTTATATGTTCCTTGCTAGGATCATATCACCATGGTTAACGCAAGACCCCCATGAAAGGGTCCGATGGTTAACCCATAACCCCCTCGCAAGGATCCCCATAGAATGGATCCCATGGTCATCCCATGACCCACTTGCAAAGATGATAGAAACCAAGAATGGTGTCTAATTTACAACGGAGTTATTTTATTTTTAATTGAATAAAAGTGCAAGAGTCCAATTGATTTATTTGGGACCAAGGCACTAAGTTATTTTTATTTCTTTTGGTGTGTTTAATCCACTTCAAGTGGCTGTGTAATGATAGAGATGCAGCCAGCCCATCTAAAGATCCTTTGCATGGAATTGGAGGTCCTATTACTAGGAGGATGAAGCAAGCTTTACAAGGCCTAATCATAATGATCAAAGAGAAGGAAGACCAACATGCATTAGAGGCTGCTCCAAATTGGGTCACTTTGCTCCAACTTAATGAGGTTGATTTCAGTCCAACTTGAAGACTGTTTTGGAAGGCCCAATTCAAAAGACAAGAAGCATTCAAGGGCTGATTAGTGGACTTTATCAATGGACTGATTAGATAATAATTAAAGCCCAATTTTTACCATTTTTATTTGTAATTTTCGTAGTTATTTTGGGCACAATTTTCTAGTGACTTTTAGTTTTCCCCTAAGTCCAATAAATGCTTCCTAGTAGTTCCATAAGTCATAATAATAGTTGGTGGGAATTTAACACCTTGATTATGCTTACTTTCTAGGTAGTGTACATGCATTTGTCAATGTATGTGGTAAATGCATGGTAGTGGGAATTTAATTCTTGTATTTCCTAGTTAGGCTATAAATAGGGAACTCTTGTACTACACAGTTGAGATGTTGATGATTAATGAAATATGAGAGTTTCTCTATTGTGAGAGCTTTTCCCTTTGTTCTTGGGTTAAGAACTTTATAGTGTTGGTTCTACCGGCAGGTCGCGGTTAGGGTCACGCTTCTTTGATAACTCTGGTTCTACCTAGCAGTCGTGGTTAGGGTCAAGTTCCTTGTGTCCTTTGCCTGTTTTCAAGATGGTCCTAAGTGATCTCCTATCAAAAGATCCCATGGTTAAGCCATGTCCCACTTGCAAGGATCTCATGATTCCATGGTTAAACCCTTGTCCCACTTGCAAGGATCCCATGGTTAACCCATGACCCACTTGCAAGGATCCCTGGATTAACCTATGACACCCTTGCAAGGATCCCATGATTAACCCATGACCCATTGCAATGATCTCATGGTTAACACATGACCCACTTCAAGGATCCCATGGTTAACCCCTGACCCCCTTGTGATATGAGCCAAGGGGGGGCAAGTCAACTTTTCAGCAAGAATGATTTGAGCCCAATGAAGACCATGGATCAAGAAGCACTACAAGGACTTGGTGATCCTAAGACAAGAGCTAAAGTCAAGAAAGCCCAAGAAGTTATAAACCAAATAGTGTCAACCTTGATGGAAATAAGCCCAAGTTCAAGTTTTAATGGAGTGGGGGCCAAAATGCTTACTTATCTCATCCAACTTGAAGACCCATGATGGGCTTGGACGTCCACCTCTTAAAAATAGCATTTTCTAGGTTATTTCTTTTAAATAAAGTGTAATAAGCTTCGTTTCATGAAGAATTTCGAATTTTAGGCTTAGATGGAGGTATCTTTTGGTTTGCATACCAAAATTAACTCCTTTAAGTTTTTAGCCCTTTTAATGTTTTGTTTTATTAGGGGGGTTACACTTTAATTTGAATAAAGAAGGGATTTATGTGTAACAGCCACATAATGGTGGAAAGAGAAAATTAACTCACCATTTAGTGGCATGATTTAAGCTTAGTTAGTGAGGGGATTATGAAATCTTGAAAAGGCAAGGTGTGAGCCAAAGTTGGCAGTCACACTCTATATGTATTACACCCCTAAACACATGAATGATAACTTTGAAGTTATTTTGGATTGAAATCCATTTGTGAGAATTTTGTTCTCCTAGGTTCTTGGTTGAACCAAGCTATTGTTCTTATCAAGAATCCAGGATTCTTGTGGCGAACTTCATAGGCTTATCAAACAACCTTGTTTGTGGCTCCTCTTCCATTTCTTTCTCATCCATTTTCTTTGTTTCTTTCTCCACCTAATTTTGTTACAAAGTGATACATGAAAATTCACTTGCTTTAAATTCAACCAAAAAAATCATCAAAGGCAACCTCACCATTTGGTTGTCATCACCTTGCAAGGATCCCATGGTTAATCAATGACCCCCTTGCAAGGATCCTAGGGTTAACCGATGACACCCTTGCAAGGATCCCATGATTAACCCATGATTCCCTTGCCATGATCCCATGATTAACCCATTACCCACTTCAAAGATCCCATGGTTAACCCCTAACCCCCTTGCATGGATCCTATGGTTAACCAATGACCCCCATGCAAGGATCACATGGTTAACCCCTGACCCACTTGCAAGGATCCCATGGTTCACCCGTGACCCACTTCCCATGATCCTTTGGTTAACCCATGACCCCTTTGCAAGGATCCCATGGTTAACCCATGACCCATTTTCCCTAATCCAATGGTGAACCCATAACCCCTTGCAAGGATCCCCTAAGAAAGAATCCCTTGGTAAACCCATGACCCACTTGCAAGGATCCCATGGTTAAGCCATGACCCACTTGCGAGGATCCCAAGGTTAAGACATGACCCCCTTGCCATGATTCCAAGGTTAACCCCTGACCCCTAAGCAAGGAATCCATGGTTAACCCATGACTCCCTTGCAAGGATCCCATGGTTAACACATTACCCCAATACAAGAGTCCAATGGTTAACCTATGAGCCACTTGCAAGGATCCCTTGTTTAACCATTGTCCCACTTTCCATGATCCCATGGTTAACCCATGACCCCCTTGCAAGGATCCTATGGTTAACCAATGACCCCCTTGCAAGGATCCCATGGTGAACCCCTGACCCACTTGCAAGGATCCCATGGTTCACCCGTGACCCACTTCCCATGATCCTTTGGTTAACCCATGACCCCTTTGCAAGGATCCCATGGTTAAACCATGACCCATTTTCCTTAATCCAATGGTGAACCCATAAGCAAGGATCCCATGGTTAAGCCATGACCCACTTGTGAGGATCCCAAGGTTAAGACATGACCCCCTTGCCATGATTCCAAGGTTAACCCCCGACCCCCAAGTAAGGAATCCATGGTGATAGAAGCATGGATGGCTTGAGTATGTGGAAAGAATCATATTCAGATCCATCTAAGTGCACTATTATTAGTGGGTTTATTAGACAACAATTAAGTCCAATTTTTATACTTATATTTTTAATTTTGGTAATATTTTTAGGATGAATTTTCTAATTGAACCCGTATACTTGATTTGGTCATATCTTGAGCTAAGAATCTCCGATTGATGCATTGTTTGGTGCGTTGGAAAGCTTAGGGAATTATCTACAAATCATATATCAGGCCTCTTGACCAAATTCGGCTTCTATCATGGTGAAAAACGGGTTGGAAGTTTGGTACGAATATTTAGACGAGTTTGAGCTTCAAAGGAGTGTGTCTTTTGGCTTGCATGCCTAAAGTAACTCCTTCTTTATTAGTTATGTTTCATTTTAAGTATTCTCTTAAGTTTGGTAATAACTCCATGACCCAAGGTTAACCCATGATTCCCTTGCAAGGAACCCCTAGAAAGGATACTAGGGTTAACCCATGATACCCTTGCCATGATCCCATGGTTAACTCACAACCTCCTTGCAAGTATCCAATTGTTAACCCATGATCCCCTAGCAAGGATCCCATGGTTAGGCCAGGACCCCAATGCAAGGATCCCATAGTAAACCCATGACGCATTTGCAAGGATCCCAAGGTTAACACATGACCCCGTTGCAAGGATCCCATGGTTAACCCATGACCGCCTAGCATGAATCTCATGGTTAACCAATGACCCACTTGCAAGGATCCTCTAGTTAACCAATGACCCACTCCCCATGATCATATGTTTAACCATGATCCCTTTGCAAGGATCCCATGGTTAACCAATGACCCACTTGCAAAGACCCCTTGTTTAACCAATGTCCCACTTGCCATGATCCCATGGTTAACCCATGACTCCCTGGCAAGGATCCCATGGTTAGCCAATGACCCCCATGCAAGGGATCCCCTGGTTAACCCATGACCCACTTGCAAGGATCTTTTGGTTAACCTATGACCCACTTGCAATGATCCCATGGTTAACCCATGATCCCCTTGCAAGGATCCCCATAGAAAGGATCTTATGGTTAACCCATGACCCACTTACAAGGATCTCATGGTTAACCCATGACCCACTTGCAAGGATCTCATGGTTAACCCATTACCCACTTGCCATAATAGCATTGTTAACCCATGACCCCCTTGCAAGGACCGCATGGGTAACCCATGACCCACTTACAAGGATCGCATGGATAAGTAACGACCCACTTGCAAGGATCCCATGGTTAACACATGATCCCCTTGCCATGAATCCATAATTAACACATGACCCCCAAGCAAGGATCCCATGGTTAACCGATGACCCCCATGTACGGATCCCATGGTTAACCCATGACCCACTTGCAAGGATCCTTTGGTTAACCCAAGTCCCACTTGCCATGATACCATGGTTAACCCATGACCCCCTTGCAAGGATCCCCACAGAAAGGATCCTATGGTTAACCCATGACCCACTTACAAGGATCTCATGGTTAACCCATGACCCCCTTGCAAGGATCACATGGTTAACCCATGAGCCCCTTTTAAGGATACCATGGTTAGCCTATGACCCCTTTGAACGGATCCCAGGGTTTTCCCATGACCCACTTACAAGGATCGTATGGTTAAGTAACGACCCACTTGCATGGATCCCATGGTTACCCCATGACCCACTTGCAAGGATCCCGTGGTTAACACATGATCCACTTGCCATGATTCCATGATTAACACATGATCCCCTAACAAGGAACCCATGGTTAACCCATGACTCCCTTGCAAGGATCCCATGGTTAACCGAAGACCCCTATGCAAGGATCCCATGGTTAACTCATGACCTACTTGCAAGGATCCGAATGTTTTTCCATGAAAAAGTTGCAAGGATTCCATGGGTAACCCATGACCACCTTACCTGGATCCACCTAGAAAGGATCCTATGGTTAACCCATGACCCACTTACAAGGATCTCATGGTTAACCCATGACCCACTTGCAAGGATCCCATGGTTAACCCTTGACCCACTTGAAAGGATCCCATGGTTAACCCTTGACCCACTTTCCATGATCCAATGCTTAACCCATGACCCCTTTGCAAGGATCCCATGGGAAACCATGACCCACTTGCAAGGATCCCATTGTTAACCCATGACCCACTTGCCATAATCCCATGGTTAAGCCATAAACCGCTTGCAAGGACCCCCCTAGAAAGGATTCCATGGTTAACCCATGACGCACTTGCAAGGATCGCATGGTTAACCCACGACCCACTTGCAAGGATCCCATGGTTAACACATGACTCCCTGGCAAGGATCCCAAGGTTAACCGGATAACCCCTATGCAAGGATCCCCTGGTTAACCATTACCGACTTGCAAGGATCCTTTGGTTTAGCAATGACCCTCTAGCCATGATCCCATGGTTAACCCATGACCCCCTTGCAAGGATCCCCATAAAAGGATCCTATGATTAACCCATGACCAACTTACATGGATCTCATGGTTAACCCATGACCTACTTACAAGGATCCCATGGTTAACCCATTACCCACTTGCCATGACCGCATGGTTAACCCATGACCCCCTTGCAAGGATCACATGGTTAACCCATGACCCCCTAACAAGGATCCCATGGTTAACCCATGACCCTCTTGCACGGATTCGAGGGTTTTCCCATGACCCACTTACAAGGATCGCAAGGTTAAGTAACGACCCACTTGCAAGGATCCGATGGTTAACCCATGACCCACTTGCAAGGATCCCTTGGTTAACACATGATCCCCTTGCCATAAATCCATGATTAACACATGAACCCCAAGCAAGGATCCCATGGTTAACCGATGACCCCCATGCACGGATCCCATGGTTAATCCATGACCCACTTGCAAGGATCCATGGTTAACACATGATCCTTTGCCATGTTTCCATGATTAACACATGACCACCTAACAAGGAACCCATGGTTAACCCATGACTCCCTTGCAAGGATCCCGTGGTTAACCAAAGACACCCATGCAAGGATCTCAAGGTTAACCCATGACCCACTTGCAAGGATCCGAGGGTTTTCCCATGAAAAACTTGCAAGGATCCCAAGGTGAACCCATGACCCCCTTACCAGGATCCACCTAGAAAGGATCCTATGGTTAACCCATGTCCCACAAACAAGGATCACATGGTTAACCCAAGACCCACTTGCAAGGATCCCATGGTTACCCTTGACCCACTTGCAAGGATCCCATGGTTAACCCTTGACCCACTTTCCATGATCCCATGGTTAACCCATGACCCCCTTGCAAGGATCCCATGGTTGATCCATGACCCCCTTCCAAGGACCCCTTGGTTAACCCATGACCCCCTTGCAAGGATCCCATGGTTAACCCATGACCCCTATCCATGGACCCCAGGGTTAACTCATGACCCCGTTGCAAGGATCCTATGGTTAACCCATGACCCCCCTACAAGGATCCCATTGTTAACCCATGATCCCCTTGTAAGGATCCCTCTAGAAAGGATCCCATGGTTAACTCATGACCCCCTTACAAGGATCCAATTGTTAACCTATGATCCCCTAGCAAGGTTCCCATGGTTATCCCATGACCCCCTTTCAAAGATCTCATGGTTAACCTATGACCCACTTGCTAGGATCCCCTAGAAAGGATCCCATAGTTGATCTTTGGCCCCCTTGTAAGGATCGCATGGTAAACCCGCGACCCATTTGTAAGGATCCCAAGGTTAACCCATGACCCCAATGATATGATCCTAAAAAAGGAGCATGTAGATTTTCGAATCTATCCTTGAGTGACAACAAAAATTATAGAAGAAGATGAAATACAAAATTGGATAAGATGAGGAATTGAAGGAAGGCGCCACAAAGCCAAGGGGATTTGATAAGCCAAGGTGATTTTCGCCACAATGATGACAACCAAATGGAAGGCTGCCTTTGGAATGATCTATTTGGTTGAATTCTTAACAAGTTACAAAACCAAGTCAGAATTGTGTTGTAACATAAAAGGAAGAAAATATGAAAATGGGTGAGGATTAGAGATGGTATGGCGCCACAAACAAAGAGTTTGATAAGCCAAGGAAGTTCGCCACAAGAATCTTGGATTCTTGATAAGAACAATAGTTGGCCCAACCAAGAACCAAAGAGAACAAAGTCTCACAAATGGATTTCAATGCAAATTCAACATCCAAGTTATCATTTCATGTGTTTTAGGCCTCATACATATAGAAGTGTGTAACTCACCTAATCATGGCATTAAAACACCCAATAACTCCCACTTAACTCAGTCACCATAATCATGCGTTAATTGGCCTAAAATCCCTCATCTTGACTCTTTATCCCCCTAATTATGTGGGGGTTACACTTGTTTCTCACATTAAAAGTGCAACGCCCCCATAATCAATACAATTTTATGCACACTAATGAGGAGTTTCTTTTGGCATGTAAGCCAGAGATTCCCTCCCTAAGACTCTCTAATAAACTTGTGTACATCATGGTAAGTAGTGGACTTGACCCAAAAATATCACTAATGAATTGGGCCTAAACACACCGACCATTACACTTGTTGAAAATAAAAGAAAAATGGACTTGCACGCCCTCTTCATGCTTCTTGGACTTGGATGAGAAAAGTTATTAACTTGGGCTCATTGTCTTCATTACTTGCACTTGCACTTGGGCTTGCGTCCATCAAAAGAGCCACCATTTGATTTAGAGCTTCTTGGGCCTTTTTGGTCCTAGCTCTTGTCATGGACCCACCAAGTCCTTGAATGGGATCTTGATCCATGATCGTTATTGAGCTATATCATTCTTGTTGCAAAGTTGACTTGCCCCCCCTTGGCCTCTATCATACCCTCCTTCTTTAAGAGAATTCGTCCTCGAATTTATTACTTCAATCCCTACATCAAATGAAAGGCATAGATGCCAGGAAGATAAGTCAATATCAAAGGCATTTTTATTTATTTTCCCTACAACTTGCAATAGCCCATCTCTTCAAGGGTGGACCTTTGATTTCCTTTTTATTGGGAAACCTTTTATTCTTTTTATGTACACACACCCATCCTCCGGGATCAAATGGAAATTGATAGAAACCATCAAATGTAGCAAGTAGGTGTAACACATTCCTATCTTGTACAATCCTAACACATTCATAGCAAAGGTAATGAATTATAAGATCAAGCAGAAAATTATACCTCTTGTGAAAATCTACTTTCAAGTTTACCTTTTTTGGCTTGAACATAGTCATAAACGAAAATGTACTTTCTCTTTTTAAAGGCTCCCAAGAAAGTTGAGCCTCATGGACATTCTCCTTATTACAAACATGAGATGGTTCTTTTTCAAACAAGACAATCCTCTCAAACACATTAGGATCATCATATGAAAGCTTAAAAGAATTTGCAAGAGTGGGTAGAGTAAGAAGGGGAATAGTAGTTAACCCGTCAATTATTGTCACATGCAAACCTTTAGAGCTCATAATAAACCTCAAAATGCTAACTTTATTTTGATCAAAAGAGTATGTGAGCAAGTTGGCAAACAAACTTTCTCTAAGTAATCCAACACATTCCTCAAAATTGTTGTGATAAATCAAACGAACATTAGAAAGCACAACACATTTATCAAGGAATTCATTCAAGTCTTGGTTCATAATTCTCAAATCAATCTTAGGAAGATTATAAGAGTCATGCAATTCATCAAGAAGGTTTTCATTCCTATCAAATGTAGAAGAATAACAAGACCCATGCAATTTACCAAGAATATTACCTAATTTTGTCTTAAGATATCCATGCTTTTGGGAAACCATGCAAGTTCCCAAACCATGGGGTACTTCCCTTGGGATTAGCTCTTCAATTACATCGGTTGTCTTGCAAGCTTCCATTGGAGGAACATCTTCGATTTCCTTCAAAAGAGAATCAACACATGTAGGCAAAGAGTTAGGAAAAACATCAAAACAAGCATTTACTTTTTCCACCTCACTTTTTGTTTTGTTCTCATCTTTTTATTGTCTCTCACTCTTTTCCATACTCTCATATTTTTCACATTTTTTCTCTTGATTCTTTTTCACATTTTCATCACTCTTATTTTCACTTTTTTTCACTCTTTTTTTTCATTTTCTCTCAAATTAGGAGATACTTCCATAGGTTTCTTTCCATGAGCACTAGCCATGGCCTCCTTAGAAGTTGAAGTGTTGCCCTCCTTCTTTGATTTGTTATGAAGAACTCTTTGGTATTGGTATGGAGCATATCTTCTCCTCATTATTTTTCTCATCTCAACCCATGTCTCAATAGGCTCCGCCCCATATCTTCTTCTCTCTTTTTGCAATTGATCCCACCAAACAAGTGCATAGTCCTTAAATTGAAGAGATGCTATCTTCATTTTCTTTTTCTCATTATAATTATGCAATTGAACACTTGCTCTATCTTCATCTCCCATTTCAAATAGACTTCGGGATCATTCCTCCCATGAAAGGTAGGAACTTTGATGTTGACCCTTTCAATTCTATCTTCTCGGTTTTGAAGGATGGCAAGTTGTCTATCATAATTTGCACTCATTTGCCTTTGAAGGTTTTGTATTTGAGTAGCCATTCTAGCATGAAGAGTTGAAGACCTTGGAGAAAATGATGGACTATCTTCATGGGCTGCCAACACTTGGACACACAATATCAAAAGATAACAAGAAATTATAAAATTCCTCACTACACTCCCTCACTTGTGCACACAAATGTATTTCACTCAATTGGCTTTTTCCACACACAAGATGTAATTTTAACTCTTGCCTTTTTCCTCTCAATTGTTCTCTTTTAGGCCTTAGAGGAGTCAAACACAATCCACACAAAATACCAAAAATCAAGTAACAAAAATCACAAAACTTATCAAAAAATAAGGGAATAAAATTTTGGCTAGAAAAGCAAAGCTATGGGAAATAAGAACAAAGGAAGAAGGGAATTTTTTTTTTCAAGAGCACAACTTGCTCAAATAGACTTTTCACTTTTCAACATTTCATGCACAATATTTTTTTGTTATAATTTATGCACAATTTTTTTTTCAAACTTTGAAGAACAGAATCACACTTGTAAACTTGATTTTTTTTAGCAAGAACAACAACCACGGAATTTTCCCTTCACAAATAGAATCAAAGTGTAATGTTTTTTTTTTTTTTTTTGGTGTTTTGGGTTCAAAAGAAGAAAAGAAGAAAGATAGAAGATGAAGAACAAAAACTCAAAAAATTCAACCAAAGCCTAAGCCTTGATACCACTTGATGACAACCAAATGGAAGGTTGCCTTTGGAATGATCTATTTGGTTGAATTCTTAACAAGTTACAAAACCAAGTCAAAATTGTGTTGTAACATAAAAGGAAGAAAATATGAAAATGGGTGAGGATTAGAGATGGTATGGCGCCACAAACAAAGAGTTTGATAAGCCAAGGAAGTTCGCCACAAGAATCTTGGATTCTTGATAAGAACAATAGTTGGCCCAACCAAGAACCAAAGAGAACAAAGTCTCACAAATGGATTTCAATGCAAATTCAACATCCAAGTTATCATTTCATGTGTTTTAGGCCTCATACATATAGAAGTTACAACTCACCTAATCATGGCATTAAAACACCCAATAAATCCCACTTGACTCAGCCACCATAATCATGCGTTAATTGGCCTAAAATCCCTCATCTTGACTCTTTATCCCCCTAATTATGTGGTGGTTACACTTGTTTCTCACATTAAAAGTGCAACCCCCCCATAATCAATACAATTTTATGCACACTAATGAGGAGTTTCTTTTGGCATGTAAGCCAGAGATTCCCTCCCTAAAACTCTCTAATAAACTTGTGTACATCATGGTAAGTAGTGGACTTGACCCAAAAATATCACTGATGAATTGGGCCTAAACACACCGACCATTACACTTATTGAAAATAAAAGAAAAATGGAATTGCACGCCCTCTTCATGCTTCTTGGGCTTGGATGAGCAAAGTAATTAACTTGGGCTCATTGTCTTCATTACTTGCACTTGTACTTGGGCTTCCGTCCATTAAAAGAGCCACCATTTGATTTAGAGCTTCTTGGGCCTTTTTGGTCCTAGCTCTTGTCATGAGCCCACCAAGTCCTTGAATGGCATCTTGATCCATGATCGTTATTGAGCTATATCATTCTTGTTGCAAAGTTGACTTGCCCCCCCTTGGCCTCTATCATACCCTCCTTCTTTAAGAGAATTCGTCCTCGAATTGATTACTTCAATCCCTACATCAAATGAAAGGCATAGATGCCAGGAAGATAAGTCAATATCAAAGGCATTTTTATTTATTTTCCCTACAACTTACAATAGCCCATCTCTTCAATGGTGGACCTTTGATTTCCTTTTATTGGGAAACCTTTTATTCTTTTTATGTACACACACCCATCCTCCGGGATCAAATGGAAATTGATAGAAACCATCAAATGTAGCAAGTAGGTGTAACACATTCCTATCTTGTACAATCCTAACACATTCATAGCAAAGGTAATGAATTATAAGATCAAGCAGAAAATTATACCTCTTGTGAAAATCTACTTTCAAGTTTACCTTTATTGGCTTGAACATAGTCATAAACGAAAATATACTTTCTCTTTTTAAAGGCTCCCAAGAAAGTTGAGCCTCATGGACATTCTCCTTATTACAAACGTGAGATGGTTCTTTTTCAAACAAGACAATCCTCTCAAACACATTAGGATCATCATATGAAAGCTTAAAAGAATTTGCAAGAGTGGGTAGAGTAAGAAGGGGAATAGTAGTTAACCCGTCAATTATTGTCACATGCAAACCTTTAGAGCTCATAATAAACCTCAAAATGCTAACTTTATTTTGATCAAAAGAGTATGTGAGCAAGTTGGCAAACAAACTTTCTCTAAGTAATCCAACACATTCCTCAAAATTGTTGTGATAAATCAAACGAACATTAGAAAGCACAACACATTTATCAAGGAATTCATTCAAGTCTTGGTTCATAATTCTCAAATCAATCTTAGGAAGATTATAAGAGTCATGCAATTCATCAAGAAGGTTTTCATTCCTATCAAATGTAGAAGAATAACAAGACCCATGCAATTTACCAAGCATATTACCAAATTTTGTCTTAAGATATCCATGCTTTTGGGAAACCATGCAAGTTCCCAAACCATGGGGTACTTCTGATATGATCCTAAAAAGGAGCATGTATATTTTCGGATCTATCCTTGAGTGACCAAGCAAAATTGTAGAAGAAGGTGAAATAAAAAATTGGATAAGATGAGAAATGGGAGGTAGGCGCCACAAATCCAAGGGGATTTGATAAGCCAATGTGAGGTTCGCCACAAGAATCTTGGATTCTTGATAAGAACAAGGGTTGGCTCAATGAAGAACCCAAGAGAGAAAACACTCTCACAATTGGAATCAATCCAAAATGAACTCAAAGTTGTCATTTCATGTGGTATTGCAATGATACATATACAAGGATGGCTGCCCACTGTTGGGTTGCCTTGTCTCTCAATATTCCATAACCTACACCTAATAACTCACATAACTCACCAATTAAATGACACTAAAAACATTCACCAACTCCCACTACCATGCATTTACCACATTAATTGATAAATGCATTTACATTAACATTTATGCATAAACATGATAATAAATTCCCACTAGCCATTATTATGACTACTAGGAAGCATTTTGTGAGGCTAGGAGAATACAAAAGGTCATCTTAAAATTCAGCCCAAAAATAATACGAAAATTATAAATAAAAATTATAAAAATATAATAATCTGAATATGCTTCTTTCCACATGCTCAAGCCATCCATGTTCCTATCATTCCCCTCTTCTTGAAAGTGATTTGTCCTCAAATCCAAACCTGCATTAAAAGTCAATGGATTATCTAATAAAATTTTGCTTTTGTGCTTTCCACCGTTTGCTTGATAATTAGCTCTTCCATCCCTTTTTCTCTCATAATTCTTTTTTTTCACGAGATATCTCTCGTTTTTCTCTTTTTCTTCTTCTTCTCTCTCATGGGTTTCTTTTTTCTTTAATTCTTCTTTTTCCTCCTGGCGTTCTTTTTTCTCTTCTTCTTTTTCCTCATCCACCGAACCCTCTTCTTTTATTTTCTTCTCACTCATTCTTCTTCTCTCACTCTCTCCTTTCAAGTACATTTGATCTTCATACACTTGTTTTGGTGACAATGGTCCAAGAGTAATTTTGCGATTATTAAATACAAATGAGTACTTGTTGTTGTCAAGATCATATCTCGCTTGTCGTTCAATCCTCCATGGACGCCTAAGTAACAAGTGCTTCGTTTCCATGGGCACCACATCACATAAAACGTCATCTTCATATCTCCCAATCCGGAATGGCACTCGTACTTGTTTGTTCACCATCACGTCATCAAAATCACTAAACTCCGGGATGCTCCAAATGACATACGGTTGTGGATGCTCTAGAAGAGGAAGTCCCAACTTTTGCACCATGGTGGTACTAGCTAGGTTGATGTAACCCTTTCTATCAATGACCAAGCTACATATCTTGTCATTCACATAGCATCTAGAATAGAAAAGATCCTCCATTTTCTTGGCATCATTTTTCTTCATTAGTGACTCCATGAAGAACCCACTAAGAAAAATTCAAACTTCCGAAAAAAATTGAAAAAACAAAATCATAAGTCACTCTAGGAAGGATGGCTCTCTGATACCAAATGATATGATCCTAAAAAGGAGCATGTATATTTTCGGATCTATCCTTGAGTGACCAAGCAAAATTATAGAAGAAGGTGAAATACAAAATTGGATAAGATGAGAAATGGGAGGTAGGCGCCACAAATCCAAGGGGATTTGATAAGCCAATGTGAGGTTCGCCACAAGAATCTTGGATTCTTGATAAGAACAAGGGTTGGCTCAATGAAGAACCCAAGAGAGAAAACACTCTCACAATTGGAATCAATCCAAAATGAACTCAAAGTTGTCATTTCATGTGGTATTGCAATGATACATATACAAGGATGGCTGCCCACTGTTGGGTTGCCTTGTCTCTCAATATTCCATAACCTACACCTAATAACTCACATAACTCACCACTTAAATGACACTAAAAACATTCACTAACTCCCACTACCATGCATTTACCACATTAATTGATAAATGCATTTACATTAACATTTATGCATAAACATGATAATAAATTCCCACTAGCCATTATTATGACTAAGAGCACTACTAGGAAGCATTTTGTGAGGCTAGGAGAATACAAAAGGTCATCTTAAAATTCAGCCCAAAAATAATACGAAAATTATAAATAAAAATTATAAAAATATAATAATCTGAATATGCTTCTTTCCACATGCTCAAGCCATCCATGTTCCTATCAACTTCCCTTGGGATTAGCTCTTCAATTACATCGGTTGTCTTGCAAGCTTCCATTGGAGGAACATCTTCGATTTCCTTCAAAAGAGAATCAACACAAGTAGGCAAAGAGTTAGGAAAAACATCAAAACAAGCATTTACTTTTTCCACCTCACTTTTTGTTTTGTTCTCATCTTTTTATTGTCTCTCACTCTTTTCCATACTCTCATATTTTTCACATTTTTTCTCTTGATTCTTTTTCACATTTTCATCACTCTTATTTTCACTTTTTTTTCACTCTTTTTTTCATTTTCTCTCAAATTAGGAGATACTTCCATAGGTTTCTTTCCATGAGCACTAGCCATGGCCTCCTTAGAAGTTGAAGTGTTGCCCTCCTTCTTTGATTTGTTATGAAGAACTCTTTGGTATTGGTATGGAGCATATCTTCTCCTCATTATTTTTCTCATCTCAACCCATGTCTCAATAGGCTCCGCCCCATATCTTCTCTCTCTTTTTGCAATTGATCCCACCAAACAAGTGCATAGTCCTTAAATTGAAGAGATGCTATCTTCGTTTTCTTTTTCTCATTATAATTATTGCAATTGAAAACTTGCTCTATCTTCATCTCCCATTTCAAATAGACTTCGGGATCATTCCTCCCATGAAAGGTAGGAACTTTGATGTTGACCCTTTCAATTCTATCTTCTCGGTTTTGAAGGATGGCAAGTTGTCTATCATAATTTGCACTCATTTGCCTTTGAAGGTTTTGTATTTGAGTAGCCATTCTAGCATGAAGAGTTGAAGACCTTGGAGAAAATGATGGACTATCTTCATGGGCTGCCAACACTTGGACACACAATATCAAAAGATAACAAGAAATTATAAAATTCCTCACTACACTCCCTCACTTGTGCACACAAATGTATTTCACTCAATTGGCTTTTTCCACACACAAGATGTAATTTTAACTCTTGCCTTTTTCCTCTCAATTGTTCTCTTTTAGGCCTTAGAGGAGTCAAACACAATCCACACAAAAATCCAAAAATCAAGTAACAAAAATCACAAAACTTATCAAAAAATAAGGGAATAAAATTTTGGCTAGAAAAGCAAAGCTATGGGAAATAAGAACAAAGGAAGAAGGGAATTTTTTTTTCAAGAGCACAACTTGCTAAAATAGAATTTTCACTAAATTTTTTTTTTCTAGATTTCATGCACAATATTTTTTTCTTATAATTTATGCACAATTTTTTTCAAACTTTGAAGAAGAGAATCACACTTGTAAACTTTATTTTTTTTAGAAAGAACAACAACCACGGAATTTTCCCTTCACAAATAGAATCAAAGTGTAATGTTTTTTTTTTTGGTGTTTTGGGTTCAAAAGAAGAAAAGAAGAAAGATAGAAGATGAAGAACAAAAACTCAAAAAATTCAACCAAAGCCTAAGCCTTGATACCACTTGATGACAACCAAATGGAAGGTTGCCTTTGGAATGATCTATTTGGTTGAATTCTTAACAAGTTACAAAACCAAGTCAAAATTGTGTTGTAACATAAAAGGAAGAAAATAGGAAAATGGGTGAGGATTAGAGATGGTATGGAGCCACAAACAAAGAGTTTGATAAGCCAAGGAAGTTCGCCACAAGAATCTTTGATTCTTGATAAGAACAATAGTTGGCCCAACCAAGAACCAAAGAGAACAAAGTCTCACAAATGGATTTCAATGCAAATTCAACATCCAAGTTATCATTTCATGTGTTTTAGGCCTCATACATATAGAAGTGTGTAACTCACCTAATCATGGCATTAAAACACCCAATAAATCCCACTTGACTCAGCCACCATAATCATGCGTTAATTGGCCTAAAATCCCTCATCTTGACTCTTTATCCCCCTAATTATGTGGTGGTTACACTTGTTTCTCACATTAAAAGTGCAACCCCCCATAATCAATACAATTTTATGCACACTAATGAGGAGTTTCTTTTGGCATGTAAGCCAGAGATTCCCTCCCTAAAACTCTCTAATAAACTTGTGTACATCATGGTAAGTAGTGGACTTGACCCAAAAATATCACTGATGAATTGGGCCTAAACACACCGACCATTACACTTATTGAAAATAAAAGAAAAATGGAATTGCACGCCCTCTTCATGCTTCTTGGGCTTGGATGAGCAAAGTAATTAACTTGGGCTCATTGTCTTCATTACTTGCACTTGTACTTGGGCTTGCGTCCATTAAAAGAGCCACCATTTGATTTAGAGCTTCTTGGGCCTTTTTGGTCCTAGCTCTTGTCATGAGCCCACCAAGTCCTTGAATGGCATCTTGATCCATGATCGTTATTGAGCTATATCATTCTTGTTGCAAAGTTGACTTGCCCCCCTTGGCCTCTATCATACCCTCCTTCTTTAAGAGAATTCGTCCTCGAATTTATTACTTCAATCCCTACATCAAATGAAAGGCATAGATGCCAGGAAGATAAGTCAATATCAAAGGCATTTTTATTTATTTTCCCTACAACTTGCAATAGCCCATCTCTTCAATGGTGGACCTTTGATTTCCTTTTATTGGGAAACCTTTTATTCTTTTTATGTACACACACCCATCCTCCGGGATCAAATGGAAATTGATAGAAACCATCAAATGTAGCAAGTAGGTGTAACACATTCCTATCTTGTACAATCCTAACACATTCATAGCAAAGGTAATGAATTATAAGATCAAGCAGAAAATTATACCTCTTGTGAAAATCTACTTTCAAGTTTACCTTTATTGGCTTGAACATAGTCATAAACGAAAATGTACTTTCTCTTTTTAAAGGCTCCCAAGAAAGTTGAGCCTCATGGACATTCTCCTTATTACAAACATGAGATGGTTCTTTTTCAAACAAGACAATCCTCTCAAACACATTAGGATCATCATATGAAAGCTTAAAAGAATTTGCAAGAGTGGGTAGAGTAAGAAGGGGAATAGTAGTTAACCCGTCAATTATTGTCACATGCAAACCTTTAGAGCTCATAATAAACCTCAAAATGATAACTTTATTTTGATCAAAAGAGTATGTGAGCAAGTTGGCAAACAAACTTTCTCTAAGTAATCCAACACATTCCTCAAAATTGTTGTGATAAATCAAACGAACATTAGAAAGCACAACACATTTATCAAGGAATTCATTCAAGTCTTGGTTCATAATTCTCAAATCAATCTTAGGAAGATTATAAGAGTCATGCAATTCATCAAGAAGGTTTTCATTCCTATCAAATGTAGAAGAATAACAAGACCCATGCAATTTACCAAGCATATTACCAAATTTTGTCTTAAGATATCCATGCTTTTGGGAAACCATGCAAGTTCCCAAACCATGGGGTACTTCCCTTGGGATTAGCTCTTCAATTACATCGGTTGTCTTGCAAGCTTCCATTGGAGGAACATCTTCGATTTCCTTCAAAAGAGAATCAACACAAGTAGGCAAAGAGTTAGGAAAAACATCAAAACAAGCATTTACTTTTTCCACCTCACTTTTTGTTTTGTTCTCATCTTTTTATTGTCTCTCACTCTTTTCCATACTCTCATATTTTTCACATTTTTTCTCTTGATTCTTTTTCACATTTTCATCACTCTTATTTTCACTTTTTTCACTCTTTTTTTCATTTTCTCTCAAATTAGGAGATACTTCCATAGGTTTCTTTCCATGAGCACTAGCCATGGCCTCCTTAGAAGTTGAAGTGTTGCCCTCCTTCTTTGATTTGTTATGAAGAACTCTTTGGTATTGGTATGGAGCATATCTTCTCCTCATTATTTTTCTCATCTCAACCCATGTCTCAATAGGCTCCGCCCCATATCTTCTTCTCTCTTTTTGCAATTGATCCCACCAAACAAGTGCATAGTCCTTAAATTGAAGAGATGCTATCTTCATTTTCTTTTTCTCATTATAATTATTGCAATTGAACACTTGCTCTATCTTCATCTCCCATTTCAAATAGACTTCGGGATCATTCCTCCCATGAAAGGTAGGAACTTTGATGTTGACCCTTTCAATTCTATCTTCTCGGTTTTGAAGGATGGCAAGTTGTCTATCATAATTTGCACTCATTTGCCTTTGAAGGTTTTGTATTTGAGTAGCCATTCTAGCATGAAGAGTTGAAGACCTTGGAGAAAATGATGGACTATCTTCATGGGCTGCCAACACTTGGACACACAATATCAAAAGATAACAAGAAATTATAAAATTCCTCACTACACTCCCTCACTTGTGCACACAAAAATGTATTTCACTCAATTGGCTTTTTCCACACACAAGATGTAATTTTAACTCTTGCCTTTTTCCTCTCAATTGTTCTCTTTTAGGCCTTAGAGGAGTCAAACACAAACCACACACAAATCCAAAAATCAAGTAACAAAAATCACAAAACTTATCAAAAATAAGGGAATAAAATTTTGGCTAGAAAAGCAAAGCTATGGGAAATAAGAACAAAGGAAGAAGGGAATTTTTTTTTCAAGAGCACAACTTGCTCAAATAGCCTTTTCACTTCCTTTTTTTTTTTTTTCAAGATTTCATGCACAAATTTTTTTTATTATAATTTATTCAAAATTTTTTTCAAACTTTGAAGAAGAGAATCACACTTGTAAACTTGTTTTTTTTTTAGCAAGAACAACAACCACGGAATTTTCCCTTCACAAATAGAATCAAAGTGTAATGTTTTTTTTTTTTTTGGTGTTTTGGGTTCAAAAGAAGAAAAGAAGAAAGATAGAAGATGAAGAACAAAAACTCAAAAAATTCAACCAAAGCCTAAGCTTTGATACCACTTGATGACAACCAAATGGAAGGTTGCCTTTGGAATGATCTATTTGGTTGAATTCTTAACAAGTTACAAAACCAAGTCAAAATTGTGTTGTAACATAAAAGGAAGAAAATATGAAAATGGGTGAGGATTAGAGATGGTATGGCGCCACAAACAAAGAGTTTGATAAGCCAAGGAAGTTCGCCACAAGAATCTTGGATTCTTGATAAGAACAATAGTTGGCCCAACCAAGAACCAAAGAGAACAAAGTCTCACAAATGGATTTCAATGCAAATTCAACATCCAAGTTATCATTTCATGTGTTTTAGGCCTCATACATATAGAAGTGTGTAACTCACCTAATCATGGCATTAAAACACCCAATAAATCCCACTTGACTCAGCCACCATAATCATGCGTTAATTGGCCTAAAATCCCTCATCTTGACTCTTTATCCCCTAATTATGTGGTGGTTACACTTGTTTCTCACATTAAAAGTGCAACCCCCCATAATCAATACAATTTTATGCACACTAATGAGGAGTTTCTTTTGGCATGTAAGCCAGAGATTCCCTCCCTAAGACTCTCTAATAGACTTGTGTACATCATGGTAAGTAGTGGACTTGACCCAAAAATATCACTGATGAATTGGGCCTAAACACACCGACCATTACACTTATTGAAAATAAAAGAAAAATGGACTTGCACGCCCTCTTCATGCTTCTTGGGCTTGGATGAGCAAAGTAATTAACTTGGGCTCATTGTCTTCATTACTTGCACTTGTACTTGGGCTTGCGTCCATTAAAAGAGCCACCATTTGATTTAGAGCTTCTTGGGCCTTTTTGGTCCTAGCTCTTGTCATGAGCCCACCAAGTCCTTGAATGGCATCTTGATCCATGATCGTTATTGAGCTATATCATTCTTGTTGCCAAGTTGACTTGCCCCCCCTTGGCCTCTATCATACCCTCCTTCTTTAAGAGAATTCGTCCTCGAATTTATTACTTCAATCCCTACATCAAATGAAAGGCATAGATGCCAGGAAGATAAGTCAATATCAAAGGCATTTTTATTTATTTTCCCTACAACTTGCAATAGCCCATCTCTTCAAGGGTGGACCTTTGATTTCCTTTTATTGGGAAACCTTTTATTCTTTTTATGTACACACACCCATCCTCCGGGATCAAATGGAAATTGATAGAAACCATCAAATGTAGCAAGTAGGTGTAACACATTCCTATCTTGTACAATCCTAACACATTCATAGCAAAGGTAATGAATTATAAGATCAAGCAGAAAATTATACCTCTTGTGAAAATCTACTTTCAAGTTTACCTTTATTGGCTTGAACATAGTCATAAACGAAAATGTACTTTCTCTTTTTAAAGGCTCCCAAGAAAGTTGAGCCTCATGGACATTCTCCTTATTACAAACATGAGATGGTTCTTTTTCAAACAAGACAATCCTCTCAAACACATTAGGATCATCATATGAAAGCTTAAAAGAATTTGCAAGAGTGGGTAGAGTAACAAGGGGAATAGTAGTTAACCCGTCAATTATTGTCACATGCAAACCTTTAGAGCTCATAATAAACCTCAAAATGATAACTTTATTTTGATCAAAAGAGTATGTGAGCAAGTTGGCAAACAAACTTTCTCTAAGTAATCCAACACATTCCTCAAAATTGTTGTGATAAATCAAACGAACATTAGAAAGCACAACACATTTATCAAGGAATTCATTCAAGTCTTGGTTCATAATTCTCAAATCAATCTTAGGAAGATTATAAGAGTCATGCAATTCATCAAGAAGGTTTTCATTCCTATCAAATGTAGAAGAATAACAAGACCCATGCAATTTACCAAGCATATTACCAAATTTTGTCTTAAGATATCCATGCTTTTGGGAAACCATGCAAGTTCCCAAACCATGGGGTACTTCCTTGGGATTAGCTCTTCAATTACATCGGTTGTCTTGCAAGCTTCCATTGGAGGAACATCTTCGATTTCCTTCAAAAGAGAATCAACACAAGTAGGCAAAGAGTTAGGAAAAACATCAAAACAAGCATTTACTTTTTCCACCTCACTTTTTGTTTTGTTCTCATCTTTTTATTGTCTCTCACTCTTTTCCATACTCTCATATTTTTCACATTTTTTCTCTTGATTCTTTTTCACATTTTCATCACTCTTATTTTCACTTTTTTCACTCTTTTTTTCATTTTCTCTCAAATTAGGAGATACTTCCATAGGTTTCTTTCCATGAGCACTAGCCATGGCCTCCTTAGAAGTTGAAGTGTTGCCCTCCTTCTTTGATTTGTTATGAAGAACTCTTTGGTATTGGTATGGAGCATATCTTCTCCTCATTATTTTTCTCATCTCAACCCATGTCTCAATAGGCTCCGCCCCATATCTTCTTCTCTCTTTTTGCAATTGATCCCACCAAACAAGTGCATAGTCCTTAAATTGAAGAGATGCTATCTTCATTTTCTTTTTCTCATTATAATTATTGCAATTGAACACTTGCTCTATCTTCATCTCCCATTTCAAATAGACTTGGGATCATTCCTCCCATGAAAGGTAGGAACTTTGATGTTGACCCTTTCAATTCTATCTTCTCGGTTTTGAAGGATGGCAAGTTGTCTATCATAATTTGCACTCATTTGCCTTTGAAGGTTTTGTATTTGAGTAGCCATTCTAGCATGAAGAGTTGAAGACCTTGGAGAAAATGATGGACTATCTTCATGGGCTGCCAACACTTGGACACACAATATCAAAAGATAACAAGAAATTATAAAATTCCTCACTACACTCCCTCACTTGTGCACACAAATGTATTTCACTCAATTGGCTTTTTCCACACACAAGATGTAATTTTAACTCTTGCCTTTTTCCTCTCAATTGTTCTCTTTTAGGCCTTAGAGGAGTCAAACACAATCCACACAAAAATCCAAAAATCAAGTAACAAAAATCACAAAACTTATCAAAAAATAAGGGAATAAAATTTTGGCTAGAAAAGCAAAGCTATGGGAAATAAGAACAAAGGAAGAAGGGAATTTTTTTTTTCAAGAGCACAACTTGCTCAAATAGCCTTTTCACTTCCTTTTTTTTTTTTTTCAAGATTTCATGCACAATTTTTTTTTCTTATAATTTATGCACAATTTTTTTTTCAAACTTTGAAGAAGAGAATCACACTTGTAAACTTGATTTTTTTTAGCAAGAACAACAACCACGGAATTTTCCCTTCACAAATAGAATCAAAGTGTAATGTTTTTTTTTTTTTGGTGTTTTGGGTTCAAAAGAAGAAAAGAAGAAAGATAGAAGATGAAGAACAAAAACTCAAAAAATTCAACCAAAGCCTAAGCTTTGATACCACTTGATGACAACCAAATGGAAGGTTGCCTTTGGAATGATCTATTTGGTTGAATTCTTAACAAGTTACAAAACCAAGTCAAAATTGTGTTGTAACATAAAAGGAAGAAAATATGAAAATGGGTGAGGATTAGAGATGGTATGGCGCCACAAACAAAGAGTTTGATAAGCCAAGGAAGTTCGCCACAAGAATCTTGGATTCTTGATAAGAACAATAGTTGGCCCAACCAAGAACCAAAGAGAACAAAGTCTCACAAATGGATTTCAATGCAAATTCAACATCCAAGTTATCATTTCATGTGTTTTAGGCCTCATACATATAGAAGTGTGTAACTCACCTAATCATGGCATTAAAACACCCAATAAATCCCACTTGACTCAGCCACCATAATCATGCGTTAATTGGCCTAAAATCCCTCATCTTGACTCTTTATCCCCAAATTATGTGGTGGTTACACTTGTTTCTCACATTAAAAGTGCAACCCCCCATAATCAATACAATTTTATGCACACTAATGAGGAGTTTCTTTTGGCATGTAAGCCAGAGATTCCCTCCCTAAGACTCTCTAATAGACTTGTGTACATCATGGTAAGTAGTGGACTTGACCCAAAAATATCACCGATGAATTGGGCCTAAACACACCGACACCATTACACTTATTGAAAATAAAAGAAAAATGGACTTGCACGCCCTCTTCATGCTTCTTGGGCTTGGATGAGCAAAGTAATTAACTTGGGCTCATTGTCTTCATTACTTGCACTTGTACTTGGGCTTGCGTCCATTAAAAGAGCCACCATTTGATTTAGAGCTTCTTGGGCCTTTTTGGTCCTAGCTCTTGTCATGAGCCCACCAAGTCCTTGAATGGCATCTTGATCCATGATCGTTATTGAGCTATATCATTCTTGTTGCAAAGTTGACTTGCCCCCCTTGGCCTCTATCATACCCTCCTTCTTTAAGAGAATTCGTCCTCGAATTTATTACTTCAATCCCTACATCAAATGAAAGGCATAGATGCCAGGAAGATAAGTCAATATCAAAGGCATTTTTATTTATTTTCCCTACAACTTGCAATAGCCCATCTCTTCAAGGGTGGACCTTTGATTTCCTTTTATTGGGAAACCTTTTATTCTTTTTATGTACACACACCCATCCTCCGGGATCAAATGGAAATTGATAGAAACCATCAAATGTAGCAAGTAGGTGTAACACATTCCTATCTTGTACAATCCTAACACATTCATAGCAAAGGTAATGAATTATAAGATCAAGCAGAAAATTATACCTCTTGTGAAAATCTACTTTCAAGTTTACCTTTATTGGCTTGAACATAGTCATAAACGAAAATGTACTTTCTCTTTTTAAAGGCTCCCAAGAAAGTTGAGCCTCATGGACATTCTCCTTATTACAAACATGAGATGGTTCTTTTTCAAACAAGACAATCCTCTCAAACACATTAGGATCATCATATGAAAGCTTAAAAGAATTTGCAAGAGTGGGTAGAGTAACAAGGGGAATAGTAGTTAACCCGTCAATTATTGTCACATGCAAACCTTTAGAGCTCATAATAAACCTCAAAATGATAACTTTATTTTGATCAAAAGAGTATGTGAGCAAGTTGGCAAACAAACTTTCTCTAAGTAATCCAACACATTCCTCAAAATTGTTGTGATAAATCAAACGAACATTAGAAAGCACAACACATTTATCAAGGAATTCATTCAAGTCTTGGTTCATAATTCTCAAATCAATCTTAGGAAGATTATAAGAGTCATGCAATTCATCAAGAAGGTTTTCATTCCTATCAAATGTAGAAGAATAACAAGACCCATGCAATTTACCAAGCATATTACCAAATTTTGTCTTAAGATATCCATGCTTTTGGGAAACCATGCAAGTTCCCAAACCATGGGGTACTTCCCTTGGGATTAGCTCTTCAATTACATCGGTTGTCTTGCAAGCTTCCATTGGAGGAACATCTTCGATTTCCTTCAAAAGAGAATCAACACAAGTAGGCAAAGAGTTAGGAAAAACATCAAAACAAGCATTTACTTTTTCCACCTCACTTTTTGTTTTGTTCTCATCTTTTTATTGTCTCTCACTCTTTTCCATACTCTCATATTTTTCACATTTTTTCTCTTGATTCTTTTTCACATTTTCATCACTCTTATTTTCACTAATTTTCACTCTTTTTTTCATTTTCTCTCAAATTAGGAGATACTTCCATAGGTTTCTTTCCATGAGCACTAGCCATGGCCTCCTTAGAAGTTGAAGTGTTGCCCTCCTTCTTTGATTTGTTATGAAGAACTCTTTGGTATTGGTATGGAGCATATCTTCTCCTCATTATTTTTCTCATCTCAACCCATGTCTCAATAGGCTCCGCCCCATATCTTCTTCTCTCTTTTTGCAATTGATCCCACCAAACAAGTGCATAGTCCTTAAATTGAAGAGATGCTATCTTCATTTTCTTTTTCTCATTATAATTATTGCAATTGAACACTTGCTCTATCTTCATCTCCCATTTCAAATAGACTTCGGGATCATTCCTCCCATGAAAGGTAGGAACTTTGATGTTGACCCTTTCAATTCTATCTTCTCGGTTTTGAAGGATGGCAAGTTGTCTATCATAATTTGCACTCATTTGCCTTTGAAGGTTTTGTATTTGAGTAGCCATTCTAGCATGAAGAGTTGAAGACCTTGGAGAAAATGATGGACTATCTTCATGGGCTGCCAACACTTGGACACACAATATCAAAAGATAACAAGAAATTATAAAATTCCTCACTACACTCCCTCACTTGTGCACACAAATGTATTTCACTCAATTGGCTTTTTCCACACACAAGATGTAATTTTAACTCTTGCCTTTTTCCTCTCAATTGTTCTCTTTTAGGCCTTAGAGGAGTCAAACACAATCCACACAAAAATCCAAAAATCAAGTAACAAAAATCACAAAACTTATCAAAAAATAAGGGAATAAAATTTTGGCTAGAAAAGCAAAGCTATGGGAAATAAGAACAAAGGAAGAAGGGAATTTTTTTTTCAAGAGCACAACTTGCTCAAATAGCCTTTTCACTTCCTTTTTTTTTTTTTCAAGATTTCATGCACAATTTTTTTTTCTTATAATTTATGCACAATTTTTTTTTCAAACTTTGAAGAAGAGAATCACACTTGTAAACTTGATTTTTTTTAGCAAGAACAACAACCACGGAATTTTCCCTTCACAAATAGAATCAAAGTGTAATGTTTTTTTTTTTTTGGTGTTTTGGGTTCAAAAGAAGAAAAGAAGAAAGATAGAAGATGAAGAACAAAAACTCAAAAAATTCAACCAAAGCCTAAGCTTTGATACCACTTGATGACAACCAAATGGAAGGTTGCCTTTGGAATGATCTATTTGGTTGAATTCTTAACAAGTTACAAAACCAAGTCAAAATTGTGTTGTAACATAAAAGGAAGAAAATATGAAAATGGGTGAGGATTAGAGATGGTATGGCGCCACAAACAAAGAGTTTGATAAGCCAAGGAAGTTCGCCACAAGAATCTTGGATTCTTGATAAGAACAATAGTTGGCCCAACCAAGAACCAAAGAGAACAAAGTCTCACAAATGGATTTCAATGCAAATTCAACATCCAAGTTATCATTTCATGTGTTTTAGGCCTCATACATATAGAAGTGTGTAACTCACCTAATCATGGCATTAAAACACCCAATAAATCCCACTTGACTCAGCCACCATAATCATGCGTTAATTGGCCTAAAATCCCTCATCTTGACTCTTTATCCCCCTAATTATGTGGTGGTTACACTTGTTTCTCACATTAAAAGTGCAACCCCCCATAATCAATACAATTTTATGCACACTAATGAGGAGTTTCTTTTGGCATGTAAGCCGGAGATTCCCTCCCTAAGACTCTCTAATAGACTTGTGTACATCATGGTAAGTAGTGGACTTGACCCAAAAATATCACCGATGAATTGGGCCTAAACACACCGACCATTACACTTATTGAAAATAAAAGAAAAATGGACTTGCACGCCCTCTTCATGCTTCTTGGGCTTGGATGAGCAAAGTAATTAACTTGGGCTCATTGTCTTCATTACTTGCACTTGTACTTGGGCTTGCGTCCATTAAAAGAGCCACCATTTGATTTAGAGCTTCTTGGGCCTTTTTGGTCCTAGCTCTTGTCATGAGCCCACCAAGTCCTTGAATGGCATCTTGATCCATGATCGTTATTGAGCTATATCATTCTTGTTGCAAAGTTGACTTGCCCCCCCTTGGCCTCTATCATACCCTCCTTCTTTAAGAGAATTCGTCCTCGAATTTATTACTTCAATCCCTACATCAAATGAAAGGCATAGATGCCAGGAAGATAAGTCAATATCAAAGGCATTTTTATTTATTTTCCCTACAACTTGCAATAGCCCATCTCTTCAAGGGTGGACCTTTGATTTCCTTTTATTGGGAAACCTTTTATTCTTTTTATGTACACACACCCATCCTCCGGGATCAAATGGAAATTGATAGAAACCATCAAATGTAGCAAGTAGGTGTAACACATTCCTATCTTGTACAATCCTAACACATTCATAGCAAAGGTAATGAATTATAAGATCAAGCAGAAAATTATACCTCTTGTGAAAATCTACTTTCAAGTTTACCTTTATTGGCTTGAACATAGTCATAAACGAAAATGTACTTTCTCTTTTTTAAAGGCTCCCAAGAAAGTTGAGCCTCATGGACATTCTCCTTATTACAAACATGAGATGGTTCTTTTTCAAACAAGACAATCCTCTCAAACACATTAGGATCATCATATGAAAGCTTAAAAGAATTTGCAAGAGTGGGTAGAGTAAGAAGGGGAATAGTAGTTAACCCGTCAATTATTGTCACATGCAAACCTTTAGAGCTCATAATAAACCTCAAAATGCTAACTTTATTTTGATCAAAAGAGTATGTGAGCAAGTTGGCAAACAAACTTTCTCTAAGTAATCCAACACATTCCTCAAAATTGTTGTGATAAATCAAACGAACATTAGAAAGCACAACACATTTATCAAGGAATTCATTCAAGTCTTGGTTCATAATTCTCAAATCAATCTTAGGAAGATTATAAGAGTCATGCAATTCATCAAGAAGGTTTTCATTCCTATCAAATGTAGAAGAATAACAAGACCCATGCAATTTACCAAGCATATTACCAAATTTTGTCTTAAGATATCCATGCTTTTGGGAAACCATGCAAGTTCCCAAACCATGGGGTACTTCCCTTGGGATTAGCTCTTCAATTACATCGGTTGTCTTGCAAGCTTCCATTGGAGGAACATCTTCGATTTCCTTCAAAAGAGAATCAACACAAGTAGGCAAAGAGTTAGGAAAAACATCAAAACAAGCATTTACTTTTTCCACCTCACTTTTTGTTTTGTTCTCATCTTTTTATTGTCTCTCACTCTTTTCCATACTCTCATATTTTTCACATTTTTTCTCTTGATTCTTTTTCACATTTTCATCACTCTTATTTTCACTTTTTTCACTCTTTTTTTCATTTTCTCTCAAATTAGGAGATACTTCCATAGGTTTCTTTCCATGAGCACTAGCCATGGCCTCCTTAGAAGTTGAAGTGTTGCCCTCCTTCTTTGATTTGTTATGAAGAACTCTTTGGTATTGGTATGGAGCATATCTTCTCCTCATTATTTTTCTCATCTCAACCCATGTCTCAATAGGCTCCGCCCCATATCTTCTTCTCTCTTTTTGCAATTGATCCCACCAAACAAGTGCATAGTCCTTAAATTGAAGAGATGCTATCTTCATTTTCTTTTTCTCATTATAATTATTGCAATTGAACACTTGCTCTATCTTCATCTCCCATTTCAAATAGACTTCGGGATCATTCCTCCCATGAAAGGTAGGAACTTTGATGTTGACCCTTTCAATTCTATCTTCTCGGTTTTGAAGGATGGCAAGTTGTCTATCATAATTTGCACTCATTTGCCTTTGAAGGTTTTGTATTTGAGTAGCCATTCTAGCATGAAGAGTTGAAGACCTTGGAGAAAATGATGGACTATCTTCATGGGCTGCCAACACTTGGACACACAATATCAAAAGATAACAAGAAATTATAAAATTCCTCACTACACTCCCTCACTTGTGCACACAAATGTATTTCACTCAATTGGCTTTTTCCACACACAAGATGTAATTTTAACTCTTGCCTTTTTCCTCTCAATTGTTCTCTTTTAGGCCTTAGAGGAGTCAAACACAATCCACACAAAAATCCAAAAATCAAGTAACAAAAATCACAAAACTTATCAAAAAATAAGGGAATAAAATTTTGGCTAGAAAAGCAAAGCTATGGGAAATAAGAACAAAGGAAGAAGGGAATTTTTTTTTTCAAGAGCACAACTTGCTCAAATAGCCTTTTCACTTCCTCTTTTTTTTTTTTTCAAGATTTCATGCACAATATTTTTTTCTTATAATTTATGCACAATTTTTTTTTCAAACTTTGAAGAAGAGAATCACACTTGTAAACTTGATTTTTTTTAGCAAGAACAACAACCACGGAATTTTCCCTTCACAAATAGAATCAAAGTGTAATGTTTTTTTTTTTTTTGGTGTTTTGGGTTCAAAAGAAGAAAAGAAGAAAGATAGAAGATGAAGAACAAAAACTCAAAAAATTCAACCAAAGCCTAAGCTTTGATACCACTTGATGACAACCAAATGGAAGGTTGCCTTTGGAATGATCTATTTGGTTGAATTCTTAACAAGTTACAAAACCAAGTCAAAATTGTGTTGTAACATAAAAGGAAGAAAATATGAAAATGGGTGAGGATTAGAGATGGTATGGCGCCACAAACAAAGAGTTTGATAAGCCAAGGAAGTTCGCCACAAGAATCTTGGATTCTTGATAAGAACAATAGTTGGCCCAACCAAGAACCAAAGAGAACAAAGTCTCACAAATGGATTTCAATGCAAATTCAACATCCAAGTTATCATTTCATGTGTTTTAGGCCTCATACATATAGAAGTGTGTAACTCACCTAATCATGGCATTAAAACACCCAATAAATCCCACTTGACTCAGCCACCATAATCATGCGTTAATTGGCCTAAAATCCCTCATCTTGACTCTTTATCCCCAAATTATGTGGTGGTTACACTTGTTTCTCACATTAAAAGTGCAACCCCCCATAATCAATACAATTTTATGCACACTAATGAGGAGTTTCTTTTGGCATGTAAGCCAGAGATTCCCTCCCTAAGACTCTCTAATAGACTTGTGTACATCATGGTAAGTAGTGGACTTGACCCAAAAATATCACTGATGAATTGGGCCTAAACACACCGACCATTACACTTATTGAAAATAAAAGAAAAATGGACTTGCACGCCCTCTTCATGCTTCTTGGGCTTGGATGAGCAAAGTAATTAACTTGGGCTCATTGTCTTCATTACTTGCACTTGTACTTGGGCTTGCGTCCATTAAAAGAGCCACCATTTGATTTAGAGCTTCTTGGGCCTTTTTGGTCCTAGCTCTTGTCATGAGCCCACCAAGTCCTTGAATGGCATCTTGATCCATGATCGTTATTGAGCTATATCATTCTTGTTGCAAAGTTGACTTGCCCCCCCTTGGCCTCTATCATACCCTCCTTCTTTAAGAGAATTCGTCCTCGAATTTATTACTTCAATCCCTACATCAAATGAAAGGCATAGATGCCAGGAAGATAAGTCAATATCAAAGGCATTTTTATTTATTTTCCCTACAACTTGCAATAGCCCATCTCTTCAAGGGTGGACCTTTGATTTCCTTTTATTGGGAAACCTTTTATTCTTTTTATGTACACACACCCATCCTCCGGGATCAAATGGAAATTGATAGAAACCATCAAATGTAGCAAGTAGGTGTAACACATTCCTATCTTGTACAATCCAAACACATTCATAGCAAAGGTAATGAATTATAAGATCAAGCAGAAAATTATACCTCTTGTGAAAATCTACTTTCAAGTTTACCTTTATTGGCTTGAACATAGTCATAAACGAAAATGTACTTTCTCTTTTTAAAGGCTCCCAAGAAAGTTGAGCCTCATGGACATTCTCCTTATTACAAACATGAGATGGTTCTTTTTCAAACAAGACAATCCTCTCAAACACATTAGGATCATCATATGAAAGCTTAAAAGAATTTGCAAGAGTGGGTAGAGTAAGAAGGGGAATAGTAGTTAACCCGTCAATTATTGTCACATGCAAACCTTTAGAGCTCATAATAAACCTCAAAATGCTAACTTTATTTTGATCAAAAGAGTATGTGAGCAAGTTGGCAAACAAACTTTCTCTAAGTAATCCAACACATTCCTCAAAATTGTTGTGATAAATCAAACGAACATTAGAAAGCACAACACATTTATCAAGGAATTCATTCAAGTCTTGGTTCATAATTCTCAAATCAATCTTAGGAAGATTATAAGAGTCATGCAATTCATCAAGAAGGTTTTCATTCCTATCAAATGTAGAAGAATAACAAGACCCATGCAATTTACCAAGCATATTACCAAATTTTGTCTTAAGATATCCATGCTTTTGGGAAACCATGCAAGTTCCCAAACCATGGGGTACTTCCCTTGGGATTAGCTCTTCAATTACATCGGTTGTCTTGCAAGCTTCCATTGGAGGAACATCTTCGATTTCCTTCAAAAGAGAATCAACACAAGTAGGCAAAGAGTTAGGAAAAACATCAAAACAAGCATTTACTTTTTCCACCTCACTTTTTGTTTTGTTCTCATCTTTTTATTGTCTCTCACTCTTTTCCATACTCTCATATTTTTCACATTTTTTCTCTTGATTCTTTTTCACATTTTCATCACTCTTATTTTCACTTTTTTTCACTCTTTTTTTCATTTTCTCTCAAATTAGGAGATACTTCCATAGGTTTCTTTCCATGAGCACTAGCCATGGCCTCCTTAGAAGTTGAAGTGTTGGCCTCCTTCTTTGATTTGTTATGAAGAACTCTTTGGTATTGGTATGGAGCATATCTTCTCCTCATTATTTTTCTCATCTCAACCCATGTCTCAATAGGCTCCGCCCCATATCTTCTTCTCTCTTTTTGCAATTGATCCCACCAAACAAGTGCATAGTCCTTAAATTGAAGAGATGCTATCTTCATTTTCTTTTTCTCATTATAATTATTGCAATTGAACACTTGCTCTATCTTCATCTCCCATTTCAAATAGACTTCGGCATCATTCCTCCCCTGAAAGGTAGGAACTTTGATGTTGACCCTTTCAATTCTATCTTCTCGGTTTTGAAGGATGGCAAGTTGTCTATCATAATTTGCACTCATTTGCCTTTGAAGGTTTTGTATTTGAGTAGCCATTCTAGCATGAAGAGTTGAAGACCTTGGAGAAAATGATGGACTATCTTCATGGGCTGCCAACACTTGGACACACAATATCAAAATCCTTTATACGCTTACTTACCGCGACGTGCCGAGCTTCCGTTACCCCTCGGGTTCCGGTCAGGCTCCGCTTCCGGATGGGGCTTCCGAGACATCGGGGACATGCCGGTAATTACCAGATTTCTTTTCACGTGCTCCGAATGACCTGAATTTTGGCAGGGTGGTAGGAAAAAATCCAAGGAACGAGGCCCATTGGTCCGTTTTACCCGTGGGAACCACCCGATTCTGGACATAGGCGCCGTCTCGGCCACTTTTCCTATTTTCGAAGTATTTTCTCCTCATCATAATTACCAGGACGGGTGCGGCTTTCTGACAGTCGTGGTCCCATATTTTTTAAAATTCATTTGACACTGTTTCCAACTTTTCCGGTGGGTCTTTATGCTGGGGTTTGGCGTTTCCGCGGTCCGGAGGGCCCCGCACCGCCGATCGGCGGGGGCACTCGTTTGAGGCCGTTTATGGTCTCCCGCCTTCGGTGTTTTGGCGACCCCGGCTTTCTGGAGTCATGCTCTGGGTCAACCGATAAAGTTGTTGGGAAAAAGAGGTGCAACACGAGGACTTCGCAGGAGGTCACCCATCCTAGTATTACTCTCTCGCCCAAGCACGCTTAACTGCGGAGTTATGATGGGATCCGGTGCATTAATGCTGGTATGATCGCACCTGTTAGTCTACGCGCGATCAAATCCTTTATACGCTTACTTACCGCGACGTGCCGAGCTTCCGTTACCCCTCGGGTTCCGGTCAGGCTCCGCTTCCGGATCGGGCATCCGAGACTTCGGGGACATGCCGGTAATTACCAGATTTATTTTCACGTGCTCCGAATGACCTGAATTTTGGCAGGGTGGTAGGAAAAAATCCAAGGAACGAGGCCCATTGGTCCGTTTTACCCATGGGCACCACCCGATTCTGGACATAGGCGCTGTCTCGGCCACTTTTCCTATTTTCGAAGTATTTTCTCCTCATCATAATTACCAGGACGGGTGCGGCTTTCTGACAGTCGTGGTCCCATATTTTTTAAAATTCATTTGACACTGTTTTCTTCATCTTCCGGTGGTTCTTTATGCTGGGGTTTGGCGTTTCCGTGGTCCGGAGGGCCCCGCACCGCCGATCGGCGGGGGCACTCGTTTGAGGCCGTTTACGGTCTCCCGCCTTCGGTGTTTTGGCGACCCCGGCTTTCCGGAGCCATTCTCTGGGTCGACCGATAAAGTTGGTGGGAAAAAGAGGTGCAACACGAGGACTTCCCAGGAGGTCTCCCATCCTAGTACTACTCTCGCCCAAGAACGCTTAACTGCAGAGTTATGATGGGATCCGGTGCATTAGTGCTGGTATGATCGCACCTGTTAGTCTACGCACGATCAAATCCTTTATACGCTTACTTACCGCGACGTGCCGAGCTTCCGTTACCCCTCGGGTTCCGGTCAGGCTCCGCTTCCGGATGGGGCTTCCGAGACATCGGGGACACGTCGGTAATTATCAGATTTCTTTTCACGTGCTCCGAATGACCTGAATTTTGGCAGGGTGGTAGGAAAAAATCCAAGGAACGAGGCCCATTGGTCCGTTTTACCCGTGGGCACCACCCGATTCTGGACATAGGCGCCGTCTCGACCACTTTTCCTATTTTCGAAGTATTTTCTCCTCATCATAATTACCAGGACGGGTGCGGCTTTCTGACAGTCGTGGTCCCATATTTTTTAAAATTCATTTGACACTGTTTCCAACTTTTCCGGTGGGTCTTTATGCTGGGGTTTGTCGTTTCCGCGGTCCGGAGGGCCCCGCACCGCCGATCGGCGGGGGCATTCATTTGAGGCCGTTTACGGTCTCCCGCCTTCGGTGTTTTGGCGACCCCGGCTTTCCGGAGCCATGCTCTGGGTCGACCGATAAAGTTGTTGGGAAAAAGAGGTGCAACACGAGGACTTCCCAGGAGGTCACCCATCCTAGTGCTACTCTCGCCCAAGAACTCTTAACTGCAGAGTTATGATGGGATCCGGTGCATTAGTGCTGGGATGATCGCACCTGTTAGTCTGCGCACGATCAAATCCTTTATACGCTTACTTACCGCGACGTGCCGAGCTTCCGTTACCCCTCGGGTTCCGGTCAGGCTCCGCTTCCGGATGGGGCTTCCGAGACATCAGGGACATGCCGGTAATTACCAGATTTGTTTTCACGTGCTCCGAATGACCTGAATTTTGGCAGGGTGGTAGGAAAAAATCCAAGGAACGAGGCCCATTGGTCCGTTGGACCCATGGGCACCACCCGATTCTGGCCAAACGGCGCCGTCTCGGCTACTTTTCCTATTTTCGAAGTATTTTCTACGCATCATAATTACCAGGACGGGTGCGACTTTCTGACAGTCGTGGTCCCATCTTTTTTAAAATTCATTTGACACTGTTTCCAACTTTTCCGGCATCTTCCGGTGGGTCTTTATGCTGGGGTTTGGCGTTTCCGCGGTCCGGAGGGCCCCGCACCGCCGATCGGCGGGGGCACTAGTTTGACGCCGTTTACGGTCTCCCGCCTTCGATGTTTTGGCGACCCCGGCTTTCCGGAGCCATGCTCTGGGTCGGCCGATAAAGTTGTTGGGAAAAAGAGGTGCAACACGAGGACTTCCCAGGAGGTCACCTATCCTAGTACTACTGATGCAAACCAAGGATGATGTCCAATTTGAGGCCAGATTAATATTTTTGATGAAAATTTTATTTTCATTGTGGTGAACCCGTATGCTTGAATTGGTCATATCTTGAGCTACGAATCTTCGATTGATACATTCTTTGGTGCGTTGGAAATCTTAGAGAATTATCTACAAATCATATCTCAGGCCTCTTGACCAAATTCGCCTTCTATCATGGTGAAAAACGGGCTGCAAGTTTAATACGAATTCTTGGACCTTAAATGAGTTATATGTTAATTGGGCTACACCAAGCTTGATGAATGAGCAAGGCCCATTATGAATGGTGGCTGGCACGTTTTTGGAACTTACAAAGGAGAGCAACCTTTGGCTTGCATGCCTAGGTAACTCCTTTAGAAGTTATGGAACCACTTTTATTATTTTCTTAAGTAGGATAGTTATATTCTTTTAATAACCACTTAGTGGAGAGTTATGTCTAGTTATTAGGAGTTTATGTCATCTTATGATGACCTTTGGTTTTTACTTCCCTATGCTATATGTACACACCTATTACATGATGAATGATAACTTTGATGTTCAATTTGGTTTTTACCAATTGTGAGAGTGTTTCTCTCTTGGGTTCTTCATTGAGCCAACCCTTGTTCTTATCAAGAATCCAAGATTCTTGTGGCGAACCTCACATTGGCTTATCAAATCCCCTTGGATTTGTGGCGCCTACCTCCCATTTCTCATCTTATCCAATTTTGTATTTCACCTTCTTCTACAATTTTTGCTTGGTCACTCAAGGATAGATCCGAAAATATACATGCTCCTTGTTAGGATCATATCATTTGGTATCTAGAGCCATCCTTCCTAGAGTGACTTATGATTTTGTTTTTTCAATTTTTTTCGGAAGTTTGAATTTTTCTTAGTGGGTTCTTCATGGAGTCACTAATGAAGAAAAATGATGCAAAGAAAATGGAGGATCTTTTCTATTCTAGATGCTATGTGAAGGACAAGATATGTAGCTTGGTCATTGATAGAAAGGGTTACATCAACCTAGCTAGTACCACCATGGTGCAAAAGTTGGGACTTCCTCTTCTAGAGCATCCACAACCGTATGTCATTTGGAGCATCCCGGAGTTTAGTGATTTTGGTGACGCGATGGTGAACAAACAAGTACGAGTGCCATTCCGGATTGGGAGATATGAAGATGACGTTTTATGTGATGTGGTGCCCATGGAAACGAAGCACTTGTTACTTGGGCGTCCATGGAGGATTGAACGACAAGCGAGATATGATGTCTACAACAATAGGTACTCATTTGTATTTAATAATCGTAAAATTACTATTGGATCATTGTCACCAAAACAAGTGTATGAAGATCAAATGTACTTGAAAGGAGAGAGTGAGAAAAAAGAATGATCGAGAAAACAATAAAAGAAGAGTGTTCGGTGAATGAGGAAAGCAAAGAAGGAGAGGTAATAAAAAAAGAAAGCCATGAGAAAAAGGTAGAAGAAAAGGGAATGGAGGAAAACAAACAGAATGAAAAAGATGTTGAGAAAAAGGTGGAGACTGCATTTTTTGAAGGGGAAAATAAAAATAAAAAAATTGAGGCAAAGGTTGAAAGAAGAATTGCGAGTCTTCCTATAAAGGAAAATAAGGTGAAGGGAGCAATGTTGGCAAGGCAGCCTATATATATCTTTCTATGTAAAGATGCTTGTTTGACTACCAATGCAAACTCTTTGCCTAGAGGTGATGACTCTATTTTGAAGGAAGTTGAAGAAACAATTCCAAGAGAGGTGCCCCATGGATTCAAAATGGTTGTGTTTGAACCCGGAGGATAAAGAAGACTCCTTAAGGCAATAAATTCGAGGTCGAATTCTTTTCAAGAGGGAGGGAATGATGCAAACCAAGGATGATGTCCAATTTGAGGCCAGATTAATATTTTTGATGAAAATTTTATTTTCATTGTGGTGAACCCGTATGCTTGAATTGGTCATATCTTGAGCTACGAATCTTCGATTGATACATTCTTTGGTGCGTTGGAAATCTTAGAGAATTATCTACAAATCATATCTCAGGCCTCTTGACCAAATTCGCCTTCTATCATGGTGAAAAACGGGCTGCAAGTTTAATACGAATTCTTGGACCTTAAATGAGTTATATGTTAATTGGGCTACACCAAGCTTGATGAATGAGCAAGGCCCATTATGAATGGTGGCTGGCACGTTTTTGGAACTTACAAAGGAGAGCAACCTTTGGCTTGCATGCCTAGGTAACTCCTTTAGAAGTTATGGAACCACTTTTATTATTTTCTTAAGTAGGATAGTTATATTCTTTTAATAACCACTTAGTGGAGAGTTATGTCTAGTTATTAGGAGTTTATGTCATCTTATGATGACCTTTGGTTTTTACTTCCCTATGCTATATGTACACACCTATTACATGATGAATGATAACTTTGATGTTCAATTTGGTTTTTACCAATTGTGAGAGTGTTTCTCTCTTGGGTTCTTCATTGAGCCAACCCTTGTTCTTATCAAGAATCCAAGATTCTTGTGGCGAACCTCACATTGGCTTATCAAATCCCCTTGGATTTGTGGCGCCTACCTCCCATTTCTCATCTTATCCAATTTTGTATTTCACCTTCTTCTACAATTTTGCTTGGTCACTCAAGGATAGATCCGAAAATATACATGCTCCTTGTTAGGATCATATCATTTGGTATCTAGAGCCATCCTTCCTAGAGTGACTTATGATTTTGTTTTTTCAATTTTTTTCGGAAGTTTGAATTTTTCTTAGTGGGTTCTTCATGGAGTCACTAATGAAGAAAAATGATGCCAAGAAAATGGAGGATCTTTTCTATTCTAGATGCTATGTGAAGGACAAGATATGTAGCTTGGTCATTGATAGAAAGGGTTACATCAACCTAGCTAGTACCACCATGGTGCAAAAGTTGGGACTTCCTCTTCTAGAGCATCCACAACCGTATGTCATTTGGAGCATCCCGGAGTTTAGTGATTTTGGTGACGCGATGGTGAACAAACAAGTACGAGTGCCATTCCGGATTGGGAGATATGAAGATGACGTTTTATGTGATGTGGTGCCCATGGAAACGAAGCACTTGTTACTTGGGCGTCCATGGAGGATTGAACGACAAGCGAGATATGATGTCTACAACAATAGGTACTCATTTGTATTTAATAATCGTAAAATTACTATTGGATCATTGTCACCAAAACAAGTGTATGAAGATCAAATGTACTTGAAAGGAGAGAGTGAGAAAAAAAGAATGATCGAGAAAACAATAAAAGAAGAGTGTTCGGTGAATGAGGAAAGCAAAGAAGGAGAGGTAATAAAAAAGAAAGCCATGAGAAAAAGGTAGAAGAAAAGGGAATGGAGGAAAACAAACAGAATGAAAAAGATGTTGAGAAAAAGGTGGAGACTGCATTTTTTGAAGGGGAAAATAAAAATAAAAAAATTGAGGCAAAGGTTGAAAGAAGAATTGCGAGTCTTCCTATAAAGGAAAATAAGGTGAAGGGAGCAATGTTGGCAAGGCAGCCTATATATATCTTTCTATGTAAAGATGCTTGTTTGACTACCAATGCAAACTCTTTGCCTAGAGGTGATGACTCTATTTTGAAGGAAGTTGAAGAAACAATTCCAAGAGAGGGTGCCCCATGGATTCAAAATGGTTGTGTTTGAACCCGGAGGATAAAGAAGACTCCTTAAGGCAATAAATTCGAGGTCGAATTCTTTTCAAGAGGGAGGGAATGATGCAAACCAAGGATGATGTCCAATTTGAGGCCAGATTAATATTTTTGATGAAAATTTTATTTTCATTGTGGTGAACCCGTATGCTTGAATTGGTCATATCTTGAGCTACGAATCTTCGATTGATACATTCTTTGGTGCGTTGGAAATCTTAGAGAATTATCTACAAATCATATCTCAGGCCTCTTGACCAAATTCGCCTTCTATCATGGTGAAAAACGGGCTGCAAGTTTAATACGAATTCTTGGACCTTAAATGAGTTATATGTTAATTGGGCTACACCAAGCTTGATGAATGAGCAAGGCCCATTATGAATGGTGGCTGGCACGTTTTGAACTTACAAAGGAGAGCAACCTTTGGCTTGCATGCCTAGGTAACTCCTTTAGAAGTTATGGAACCACTTTTATTATTTTCTTAAGTAGGATAGTTATATTCTTTTAATAACCACTTAGTGGAGAGTTATGTCTAGTTATTAGGAGTTTATGTCATCTTATGATGACCTT